>OMOT01027357.1:0-10249 GCA_900312575.1 Acanthochaenus luetkenii | reverse complement strand
GAGGGAGGGCACAGGGAGGAAAGCTCAGGAGTACTGGCAAAGGTCTCCAGGCTGTTACAGTGGGGGGGGGGGGACCTTGAGTTTGCAGGAAGTCTCTAAGAAAAGTTGTCTGTGGTGCAGTCTGACAGTGACTATGTTTACATGCACAGATAATTCCCTTCTTAACCCAGTTACTCAGTATCCTGGATTTGGGTCGACACATCTAAACATCATAATTGGGCTAGAATAACCCGGGTATGCTCATACTCCGATTTTTAGAACCCTGGTTAAGATGCCTGTCTTAATCCCGTATCAAACAGTATACGTCTGGTTCATGCTTTCTATGTGGCTAGACGCGTGAAAGCAGATGTGCTGTCGGTGCAGCCAGTGTCAGCCAGTGGTTCCGGTTCCTCTTTATTCAGCCAAAAATTACGGCGCTGTCTGCATTATTTATAATTTCAGGTGGTGAAATTTTGGTCATTTCAACCTTACACTCTGTTGCATCCATTTCCGCATAAACCAGCAACATCACATTAGAAGTGAGCAACAATTGCTCTGTCAAAGAGGCAGGGGGAATATTCTGTTAACTGGTTTATTAATGGAAACAGGGAGACTATCACAGGGTATCAAAGGTTGATGTAAACATTTTAACCTGAACAAGACCAGAGTATGACCAATGGCTGCGTTACTCTGGCATGGAAACATATCCCGTGATGGATGCTATAGTATGTAGAAAACTCCAGGATGACAGGTAAGGCCAGTGAGGTGGTCTAAGCAGGCCACACCTCCAACAGAGCAGCAGCAGAAGAGGATGATGAAGAAGAGGAGGAAGAGGAGAGCACTGAGTTTTTATGGACCTCTGCTCCATGACGGGGTTTGGAAAGGCATTCTCTGGCAGCTGAAACGCTCACTAGTGCAAACCATTTTGGCAGTGCAAAGTCTAAATGCCAATAGGGAAGAAGAAACACCATAGAAACTGACTGGTACGGGTTGGCAAGACCACAGTATGCCATCCTCTATGCTTTATGCTGTACCATTAGTCTGTCAATCATCTTGTCATCTCAAATGACAAGACTCCTGGAAGAGCTTGCCATACATAATTTTTCAAGTCTATTCAAGGTAGTTCTTCACTGGGATATAATATTGCACATCGTGTGTTTGGGATGTAGTATTGCATACAATGTCAGATTTGTCTGTTTAGCCTGCAATACTGTAACAAGTCAGGGAAGACTTGGCAGTTTTGCTGAAGTTATCGTTTAAACTGGTGTATGATGATGCAATGAGTTTGGAGACTATTTCAATTTTTTCATCAAGTGTTTCATCATAATTCATCATAACTCTTAGACCCCAACCAACAATAATACTAAATTACCAAAATTGTGCTCTAGGCTGACAGTAAAAATGTCCCTTAATTCAAGATGTGATTATTGTGCAGGGCCTTTGAGTGGATAGGGGCTGGACCTGAAGTTTGGGATAGAAACTGTGTTTTAAAGCCATGGGCAGAGGAGGGACGAGAGTCAGAGGAAAACACTGGCTGGCCGGAGGACTGAGATCCTCTGTGACTTTCAATACTCATCTCCAAATGTGGAGGAAAGGATGGAGGTGGTGGAGAAGGAGATGGAGTCGACAGAGATTTGATGGGGGAGCCAGGGCAGGACTTTAAAGGGCAAGGGAAAGGAGACGGGGGCAGAGATGACATGGGGAGGGAGAGAGGAATAGATAGAGGAAGGAGACAGAAAAAACATAAGAGACAACCAGTGAGGGGTAGATACAGGGAGGAGGATAGGTGAGTAAGACAATGACATGGAGGAGGAGTGGGGGTCAGGCTTTTGGCTGGTGATTGTTGATCTTCTGGTTGTTTTTTTGCACTTCGGTCTCTCACTGATCAATTTAGACATGATTATTGCAAGTCATGCAAATACATTGTCGGGATAAACCCAGCCATGCGATTGATTGGCAGACCATTGGCAAAGCCTGCGGCAGCCATTCTTTGAGCGGAGGCAGTGGTAAGGGGGCAGGGTTAATGGGTTAAAGGGGAGGAGCTTGGGATGCAGCACCTTGCGGCCGAGCACAATTCAGTGAAGTTGGAGAGATGCTTCTCTTGCCAATAGGCCATTGCCATAGCCTCCAGTTGCCATTCACGCTAATAGTCCGTTCTTTATACACTGTAGTTCATATAGAAACTCTGAATAGTGTTCCCTTACTGCAGCCTGTACCAGAAAGCACCAGAGTACCTTTCCTCAGACATGCCACCAAATACTCTGTACACAGGTACAACTGTGGACATCCTCGCCTGCACGCATGCATGCGCACACGCACACGCACGCACACATACTGTATGCCATCTTCACATTAGCAAATACAATGAGAAAAATCCCCAACATGACTTTTATTTAAATCAGGTGAAAGGAAAATAGTATGTTTACCACCAAGGCATCTGATTTCACTCTCTACTGTAGCAAACCCAAGTAAGTAGTTGAGGTGACAACCGCAATCCTCCAGTGACTACATTCGTGCTAAAACAATGGAATGACATGGAAAAAGGCCAACAGCACCACCAAGTGGAAGATATACAAGTGTACAATTGTACACTTATGTGGGTGTATGGTTCTACATGTCTAGTCACTTCTGTACATACTTATGGATTCCTTTAGACCCGTTAATGTGAGTAACAAGCAGATCTTTCAACCATGTATATATGTTGTAATCTTTCACATAGTGTCTTTGTCATATACTCCCATACGCCTTTTTTTTATATATGGAGATATTTTAAATACATTTTAAAATGTATAACTCCACCTTTTCCATAATACACAAATCTCACATTGTATTTCTGTCTCAGTGAGTTCTGCTGCTATGGATACTACTGCTGATATTTTGCACAACCTGTTAATTCTTGAATCCAGACTTTTTGCACATTCATACATTTATTTTCTACTTAAAGGGATACTTTACCCTAAATCGGTGTTACCTCCACTTTGTGAAACATTCCATCCCTCCCTGAGTCTGAAAATACGTTTTTTGTGTGCATATAGCTATTCCGAGACATTGATATAGAATGTCGTCCTTAAAAGTAAAAGTCCGCCCCCTACGACGGAAGTAGGGAAAACGCTAGCCTCCGGTTCCCATAGAGCAGCAGCTTCAGCTCTTGTGAAAGTGAAAGCAGTGAAAGTAGCCGGGAAGACGGAGAGCAAGAGAAGCGAGAGAGAGAGAAAGAGGCGATGCCGCCGTCGCTGTGGGCTGGTAACGTTAGGCGGTGCACTTGTGGGACATGCCAGGAGATGAGAGGGAGGACGACAGCATTTTTGGCCAGGAATGGGGGACTGGTCAGTGGCCATTAGCCGGAGTGTTGGCCGGTCCGGACTCCTGCATCACCAGCACCACAGCCTCAATGCTTTAAAAAAAAAAAAGTTTCCTGTTGCCGAAGCCTAATTGGAAGAAGCAACCCAAACCACACGGGCTGGGAGGGCAACTTTCAGAGAAGTACCGGTAGCGCTTTTTTTTAACGGGATGCAATATGCTATATTAATCAAAATATAACTGGTTTGATTTAGGGTAAAGCATTCCTTTAATATGTCTGAGAGTTGCAATTGTTGGTTGTGTATATGTTTATATAATCCCCCATTTTTATTGTTCTTATTTATATCCTATTCTTCTTTGATGTATCCTATTACTATTTGCTGCTGTAATAGCCAAAGTTCCCCACAGGAATTTCATCCAATCTAGTCTATATAAAAGATTCCCACCATGGCCCTGAAGATGATATTACTTTTCCATGACCTAAACATATTCCTGGTTTTTTCATGTGGTTTGTCTGAAGGGGTGAACAGTCTGGTTTCCACTACAGTTGGGCTAAAAAAAAACATCTAATGCAATGAATGTGTCAAACACATTCCTGTAAAGTGACCCACTTGTAAAATTCCCTGATAGTCCCTGAATATATCAAATTCCCTTACTTTCCCTGACTGGAATACACCTCTCTAAATATTCCAGAAATGCCATGACCAGTGGCAACAGGTGTACACACCTGTATACAGGTGACATAACATGCCCTATGGCGGCCATATTGGAGATCAACAGGCAACAGTTGCTGTGAAGAGCCGATTGCATTTCTAAGCATGCGACTTGGCCGTCTCAACAGAATTGAACAGACATGGTTGATCTTTTCACCACTGATACATCAGATTGATTCTGTAGGCTATTTATATCACGTCGGCTCGTTAGCTAGCTAACCATAGTGTCTGGTCAGCTAACCATCACTGTGAACACATCTGAAGCGAGTGATAGTAGGCTAGTTACATGTTAATATCAACATCGGCTGCTTTCCTAAATCAGCCTGCTGGCTAGTTAGCTAGCCAACAGTTTGTTCAGGTTAACTGAGCTGACTCTTCTCAAGCATTTTGGAGTAGAGACTAAAGACAAGACAGTTCACTGTCACAGTAACCTACATTTAGAAACAAATCTACCTTATCAGACTATTCACTTTTACTTAAAACATTACTGAATGGATTTACAGCCGCACCACAACAACCATTTTCAGGTATCTCATTTTCTAGCCTGGTTGTTATATATTTAGACATTATTTGCACACAGCCAGTTCTCCAATGGACCTCCATGATGGAGCCAGACCTGATTGATAGGAGATTTGTGACACAACTGCAAAGCTTCTATAGTGGACAGTGTGAGGATGATCCGAGACAGTGGATGAACTTGTGTCAGCTCAAGTAGAATAAAGTAGTTTAGAACAGCAATACTGATGCCAAAGCATCCCAGGCAGCTGTACTCACCGCTGGCTGCAGCTGGCCATTGATGCTGGCGGTGCGGAAAGGCGAGTTGAAGGACAGACGCTTGTCCCATTCACTGGGCCGAGGCTCCGGTACCGACTCCATGAAACTCCTCTTCAGCTCACTGATGCTAGTGTGGTGACGCATGATCTCAGTCTGGGTCTTATCCAGGTCCTGAAAGAAGATAACAGAAAGACAGAATAGGAAGACGGAGGGGAGAGGACGATGGCGACCAAGAATGGATGAGGGGGGGATTAGAAAAATATGCAATTGTTATAGTATGTTGTCAAATATTATAATTAAATATGCAACATGGTTTCATGTTATTTCAAATGGATGCTGTCGGATCAAGCCTGCCCTGAGGTCGTGGCACTAAATATTCTCCTGACAAACCAGACACAATCCTCCACATTAGGAGAGTTTGTTCTCTGACATAGGAGACATCAACTGTCTGTGCTTATCCATATTCCAGCCTAGGAGCAGTAACTGTGATCTTCCTCGTAATCAGAGAATTAAAGCAGCAGACGCATTAAAAAGTCTCCTGGTTAATGATTATTCATAGGGCATGTCAGTTCACCGGCTCGCACATTATGGGTTTTGTCAATGCCGGGAACAGGAGAAGATGTGCAGTAAAAATACAAGGAGAACTTGAAGTGTGTTGCTTATCTCAAGAACATCCATGTGGTGAAATGGTCCCATGGTACCTTAACCCTGAATTCTTGTTATATGCATCTTAGCAGCTCAGCAGCTTGACCAAACTTAAATCGCGTAATATAGTCCCAAAACTCCAACGATTACTAATTCGTACTTTTCTAATTTTCTCTCTAATTATAATGAATTAAAGCAACAAGGCAATGTAATGCCCAATCTCCTCAAAGCAGGTAAAGCTATGTAAAACATGTATTTTTTAAACACACGTGTGGTACTGGTCAAATAGTGGGTAGATTGTTGGGTGACCAAAAGACCATTTCATTAGGTGGTAGCCTGGCAGAGTTTTCATAGAAAAGCATTGAACCAACACACACACACACACACACACACACACACACACCTCACCGCCTTTAAACAAAAGGTCCCCAAGCAATCGGTCTGTTGCTGCGTTCACGTTATATCGGTGTATATAGCTGCCAACAGAAAATATCTTTCACGTCACTCGTATTGTTCACTTGTATTTAACCTAGTGGTAAATACAAGTAAAACGTGGGACTTTATTGTACACTACGATATCTCCCACTTGCCAAAATACAAATACAAATACAAATAAAAATGATCATATTCACACTAATACAATCAACTCTACTTGCACTTACACTTGAGCAATATCTGCTGCAGTTTGTTTAGGGTTGATTTTAAATTCATAAATACAAATGACTCAGTACATTTGTTCCAACAAATCAACTTTTCAGTCGTAGTGACAAGATGTCATCTCTTCCCCCCGATATGACGTGAACAAAGCCAACAAGCCATGGTTGAGCACAGAACGTAAAAGAAGAAAACAGGTCAACAGAGATGAAGAGTCACAGAGTTAAATACTGAACCGGCACTATGAGTGAGAGTGAGACACACACAGTCAGCGAATGAGATGCCAGGGAACTGTAGGTGTTCGGTAACCACAAGGATGGCAGAAGGTGGCCAGACAATGAGAAAAGAAACTGCAGCATTTCCCATTTAATGCTCTAAATCATCAGACGACATGGCGCAGTAAGCATGCAGTAAGCATCCAAAATTGTAAATGGCCATGTATCTAATGGTAGGACTTCATTCTGGAAGCAGACCAAAAGTAAGCCTCAACAGTGTAGCCGATCATTTCAAATGTGCTTGCTGCAGCTTCAAAGACCAACGTTCACGGTGGGATGTTGAGAGGCTCCCGATCATATATTTAGTCAAATGAAATGAAGACGTGGCAAGAGACAACATCAAAGAGAAGTGAAGCTACTTGCATTATAATTGGAGAGGAAAATAGTGCATGCCAAGCCTTTAGGGTTTAGCTGAAAACAAGGCAAGAAATGAAGAAAAATGCAGGTGTCAAAGCAAAACGAAATTCAACATAACTTCCATGCAGACAGAGAAACGTGGCGGCAAACGGTCAAAAAGCAAGAGGACATTTGAAGAGTTTGATACAAACCTCCAACATTACATTGCTATGTCTGATATAAATAGTTTCACCCTCAAGTTTCTTAGCTCTTTTCTGTGGAAAACGGGGGGGGAAAGGGAACAGCTGGTTGGTCTCAGATGTGGAAATAAGGCAAACTTAATTATCATGTTTTACTTGCACTGTTTGATGGAATCCAGTGAGCATTACAGACCATGGGAGGAGTGGCAAATCAAATAAACCACAACAAATGAAAATAGCTATTATGGGATTTACAGCAAGACGGGGCATGGGGTGCAATATCCAATATGTCCAGCTCAGAGAGGGACAGCTGAGGAATTCAGCTAGAAACCCACAGGCCCGTCCTGTGTATGAGAAGCCAGGCAGGTGCAGACTCACTCAGTGCTGTGCATGCAGAGGCTGCTGCTGCTGCAGTGCAGTGGGCCGTACAGGAGGATGGGCATCAACTGATTTTTTTGTTTTTCACTACACAGTCCCTCCAGAAATTTAGCAATCGCAACAATTCATGCAAATTCAACGGATCCCTGCAATTGTTACAATAATTTGCACTTTTGCTAAATTACCCCATTCATTCAACCACATATGCATGAAATGATCAAATCAACAGGGTATTTGAGATTTTGGAGTTGACCTTTATAGATGGAGGTGTTGGGAGTTTCATTGAGCTTACAGGTGGAAGAATTTGAGTCACTTTGTTTTTCATGCATTATTAGTTTCCATTTCTCCTGAGCCTTTGGTTTGCATACTGTTGGTCAGAAGAACACAAAGTCTGCCTCAAACACAAATGGACACTTTTTAAATGAAACAATCGTTTTATGTTCATGAAATATATTTAAAATAGTCTTATTTCATCTGGTGATTACTATGCTGATGTTGAACATAGGGTTTATAATAAAAAAAGCACAGTATTTTCCTTTGCTGTAACATTGGGCCCACTGATTTATGTTCAGCACTGGAGTTTTTCCAGTAGTTTCCATGATATGCGGTATACATATTATCAGAGGGAATTATTCTAAATGACCCTTTCTAAATCATAGGTAGTTATAAACATCTAATTTGTTGGTGTCTCATTAGTGCCACTTTAGTGTCATTTTTCACTGACTTGCCATTTATTTTTTACCAATTCCCCAAATTGTACTGCAATACCACATACAACTCATAAAATCCTGGAGGGACTGACTGCATCAGCAGGAGCCAGGGCTTTTACTAACCTAACCAAAAATGGAACAAACAGATGTGGGTATATTACTTACAAAGAAAAACCCAACCCCAATGGTATCCTCCCTCTTGGAACATTTCGTTTTTTTGTCTTCTTTGATGGTGACAAGCTAATGTATTATACATTTGCCTCTGAAGGAGGAGAAAGCGAGACTGACACTACAAATACACTGTCTCCGATTCTTAAAAGAGTTAAAAGAGTAACACGTCGTAGAGAGCAGTGAAAAATACTGCCCTAATAATAATTTGGTCAATGAAGTGATTTCTCCTCGAGAAAGTTGGTTCCATAGCACATTCTTGTGTAGTCAAGAGGAAATTAAGAGTATGGCAAACAGCCAGAAAACAAACACACCGAATAAGAAAACAGACTGGGGCGCTTGGTGTCTCCTTTTGCAGCGGAAATCAACATTGTTAAAAAGCTTGCAAGGGAAATGAAATAT
Source organism: Acanthochaenus luetkenii (assembly GCA_900312575.1). NCBI lineage: Eukaryota > Metazoa > Chordata > Actinopteri > Beryciformes > Stephanoberycidae > Acanthochaenus > Acanthochaenus luetkenii. Next base: position 1,715 of record OMOT01027357.1, on the reverse strand, counting down.
CTAGTGATGAGCGGGTGATGCAAGGATGAGGATGGTGAGTCAGTCCTCATGTGGGAGGTGGGAACACCGACCGAAGAGTCATGCTAACCTTCCTCACTCGCACCATCTCCGCCTTTGCCCTGTCCTGAGGAGAGTGCTGCTACCCCATAGGAGGAAAGATAGAATTATGTTCATATTAGGGTCCCTGTTTGATCCAAACCCATAAACAAATCCATTTGTCAAGATACATATGGTTATGTAGCACACTATATTACATGTATTGAAGGCTTTCAGGTGACACCTCTGGTGGCCATATGGCGGTCCTAAGCTCTTGGGCAACTGACGATGAGCTCATACCAGAATACATTTCATGTATCTCTGTCTTTATTGCCTGATTGTTATATATATATAGACATTATTTGTGTACAGCTAATTCTTAGACCGCCATGTTGACGCCAGAAGTGGTTGATAAGCTCGTGAAGCAACTGCAAAGCCTCTACAGTACAGTTTTGTCCAGGGATTCTCAAACATTTAATGTCACAAACCTCTAAACACACACACATTAGGCCATGGACTCCCATTTAATCAAATAGTCCAAGGGACCCCCATATGGGAAGATTTTTGTTGTTGATTTAGTATTGAATTGTGTAGTGTACACCCATTAATGTGAATACAAGCACATTTATGCACATCGTGTATACATAATACAATTTCCATATATTGTATTTCTTCAAATTCACATATTACTCTCATTTGTAATATATTGCATATAGGCTATATATTTATAGTTATAATAATAGTTATACTTACACTTTCTCTAATTGGGATCATTTCTGGTGAATAAAATTATGGGTAAATTAAACGACTCCTCATTTTGATGGGGGACCCTTGGAACCGCCTCAAGGGCCTCTGGAACCCCCTCAAGGACCCGAGTTTGAGAACCACTGGTTTAGTCCATGCATCTGAAGAGCATGCGTCAGGCCACAAGCCAAGAAAACAAACCTGGCTCCTATTCTCCCTCTCCCCATTGGCGGTGGTCACAGCGGGGGAATGCCTTCGCTCTCTCCTGGCCACTGTCTGGTAGCACAGACACAGCTCACACCAGGATAAATCCCTAATACAACCTTTCTAAAACTTTCCTACAAAAATCATTAACTTTCCTTATAGACTTAAAAGGAATGCACCACGTTTTTGGTAGAGTGTCCTGTTGGTCAACTTACCTGTGATGAGAACATAGACAACAAAATCATCCATGTGTCCCTGGTAGGTCGTTGGCTCCGGTGCTCCATGCAAGCATCCACTATGTTGAGTGGTAGTAGACTCTCATTACTAAACGGTTAAATGTAAGGTTGGTTAAGTTAACCAACAGGACAATCTCTCAAAAACTCACTGCATTCCTTACACAAACGGCCTCTACACTGATCTGTGATGCTGGGTGTCCTGTAATCTCCCTTTTTAGTGTGATACTGAGTACTGTGAAAAGATGGTGCTTTCAGTTAGAATATACAGTTCAATATACTGAATATTGTGTTCAAGACACCTGACAGATAGAAACACAGAGGTCAAGCTCCAATTTGTACCTCAAACACATCCAGCAGTGTATGGTGGTGTGAAGGTATATGTCCACTACCTTGATTTCAGGAGTAGACTCTTGTCTGGGGCTCTGGGATTTGCTGGACTCGGCTGGCCGGCTCTCCACCTTTACCTTTGCCTTCCTGTCCGCGGAGCGGGACAGG
>OMOT01027352.1:0-13374 GCA_900312575.1 Acanthochaenus luetkenii | reverse complement strand
ACACGCTCACACACACACACCCACCCACACACACACACACCCCCACACACACACACACACACACACACACACACACACACACACACACACACGGGCTATTTTAGTTGTGTCTTAGCTCATCTTGATTTGTTTAGTTGTCGCTGCGGTGGTTTTTCTTGTTTTGAGGTGGTGTTTATTCTCTGTCTTGTGTTTTACCGCTGTGTAAATAAGCTTAAACTTAACCAAGAATGACTAGAGCCTGAATGTAATGCCATGCAGAAACAGCACTATTGCTGGCTGAGCTGCTCCCTCTCTCCAGGAACTCAGAGGCCTCGAGGGGTCAAAGGAACTAACTCCCATCTAACTCTTAGTTACAAGCTCACGGTAGCAAGCGATGGACTGGCCAGCAGCCAGAACATAATGTAGCTGTGAAAGTGGCAGTGCAACAACAACCACAATACTGAATGCCAATTCTAGAGGAGCCACTGCTCATTTTAATCTAACCTGATTTACAGTGATGATAACATCACTTACACATCGTCTATATGAGGAACAATTTAGCAAACGTTGTCATTTGAACTTGAGGTCATTTTGTTCTTCACGCGGTTAGATAGCCTTGGAAGCAGATGTGCAGCTCTGGCCTGTCCTTTTTCCTGCAGTCATGCGAGTGCACCGAGACACATTTTCCCCAGAGCATTTCCAAATATGTAATATTTATAGTGATTTTTATTCCTTCCTTCCTTTGGAGGTGAATTAAAAATGGAGCAGAGCATTGCATGTCTATGTGTTGCTCAGTTGGGAAGGGGAGATACATTTTAAGCCTGAAAAATACTTTATAAATAGTCACATCTGTCACACAGCAGATATCAAAGGACAACTTGGGAGACACTAGAAGTTGGTTTCTTAGTAGAGAAAATGTTTTTCTTTCCCCTAGCAATACAAGGTTTACTGATGGTTTTCATTACTGAGAAGCTTTTAGGAAGCCCAAGCCGAGTTGACAGCAAACAGCACTTTGTACTGCAATTTGCATACAGGCCCGCTGCCCACTAAATCAACAATATGTTCAAATGAAGGCATTGTCAGAGCAACAATTGTAATGAATCAAACCTAACCATATCCTGCATTCTAGCAGGTGCTGCATTAAGCTGTAAGTTCAAGTTCATTTATTTATATAGCCCTTTATCACAAGCATGTCTGTCTCAAAGGACTTTATAGAAAATGAGCCAAACTAGATCTACCTGAACAACAATCAATGGAATTACAGAATAGCTGTACTGACTGAGCAAACACACTGAGGTAAAGCAGATATCTCTCAGTTTGGATGAGGGCGGCATGAAGGTAGACGAAAAGCACAGATGAAGAGAGATGTGCCAGGAGTCAGGACAGCTCATCACAGTCTGATCATTCAGCTGATTAATGACAAAGAGACTCAAGAGGAGCGCTCAATGAAAAGAAACAGTCATTCGATTTTGCATCAGTCAACTGTTGATGGTATGACGTACCATGGAATCAAACTGCAAGCCAACCCTACCCAGGAACATTTCACCTTGGTGTTACATCAGCTCACAACTTCAGCATCAGAGACCCCTCAGAGATAATTATCAGCTAGCTAAGTTATACAAGTTTATTCTGTCAAACAACACAGTCAATAGACAGATCCAAGTGAGCACAGAATCACCTTGGCTCAAAACACCATCTGCGCTGCATTCAGGTTCTCTTCAGGTCAGGAACACAAATCATTGTCACTGTCTGTTTCCCTTAAATGGAGTGGCAAAGACAATCAGGGAGAGTGATTGTAATAGTGGGACCAGCGAACCTGGAGAAACCCCATGCAGTAAACCTCTCCTATCTTTATGGTGCACAGACGAAGTCAATAAATGTACGATTATGGCCCTCTTACCAGCTGGGTCCTCGGCACTATTTATGCCTTCTGGCTGGGGGAGTGTGACGGATCCGTCTGCACCTGTCTTGCCGCTTGTGGGAGGAGGTAGGACAGTGTAAACTCGCCTGACCGGAAGGGCTGCACTCCGTGCCATCCCTCCATCACCTGAGACAGAGAGAGCAAATAAAGGAGGGTTGCAATCATTTTGGAGCACGTGCATAAGGATGTGTCGGTATAAGAATGTGTGTGTTATGAAGGAAGGCAGAGAACAGGACGGAATCAACACCTGCGGAAAGCAATTAGCTTTACCCAAAAAGTAATACTATGGTTTTTTCAAAGCACCTTGTTTGTCACTGTGTGAGGATGGATGAGGGACAGTGTGTTTCATTTCATACAATACAAAATGTAACTGTCACACTCAATTTACCAATGGCAGCATCCTGGGACACTTTCCTTTTCACAAAGGGTTTTATGGCAAGGGTTTCAACAATGCGAAGTGGGCTGGGTTCTTGTTCCTGTTTGGGAGCTGCAGGGTAAAGCTTCTGGAGTACCTTTGATTTAAATACTAAGTGAAACAAGACACAAATAACAAAAACAAAAATTAGTCGCTGCCTTTCTGTGGCCGGCAAACACTAGCTTAGGATTGGATACATGCCATTTTCAGATATGTGACTTTCTCTCTTTGCATGGGAGAAAACGTCATGTCAAACTCCACACTGAAATCTGAAGTGTGAACTTTTTAATCAAATTTGCACAGATAGTGGTCACTGTAATGTATTTTGATTTAAGAAGACAAAATAATAACATGCAAGTAAGTTGACCTTTAACTGAAATTAATACTGCTTGGTGAGTCACGTCATATGTACGCCGTATTCATAACACTAGTAGCTTACTACTACTAATAAACTTGGTTTTTATGGCACTTTTTAAGAGCAGAGTTTACAAAGCTTTATCAAACAAATAAAAACATAATACTCAAAAGAAATAGAAAGAAGGAACCACAAGATAAAAAATTATGTTAAAAACAATATATAGTGAGAGTAAAATAATACAATAAAAGACATCACATTAAAAGCAAGTCTGTGAAATAAGTTTTAGGAAAATACTAAAATGATACTGATTTGGCTCCTCTACGTTTTTAGGCTTTACCAGTGGACAAGGAAAACATCTGAAGTCATGTTCTACTAGTTGACTATTTTTGCCAACAAGAATCTGAAAGGCATCATCTGCCAACCCATAGCCAGACCTGCAGTCAGTCTTAGGTCATTGTGTCACTTAACATCTCGTGCTTATTTATTGTTTCGTTATGGTTATGCTTATTAGGGACTTTTGCTACCCTGTGTAAATACATATATTATATTTAGGCCTGTATGTTTGGCATATATGTTGTGTATGTTTGTACTAACGTTACATTACCATGTGCATTATATACCTAACGTTACATACTTTACACTTGCATATATATTTTAGCACATTTGGCTTATATGTCCTATATATGCTGCAACGCAGCAAATTTCCCCTCGGGGATCAATAAAGTATTATCCTATCAAACTGCCAGCAATCGACATGGAGTTTCAAAGGCACTGAAGACATGCATCATTTTGACAGGCGGTAACTAACGCGTGTATTTGTTCAGCACTTCCACGCGAGACTTAGCCAGCTAACTTATCTAGTTAGCTAAGTTAGGTAGTTCCATGCCATACGATTTGCTATATTAGATTGATATATAGATAATGCTCACCTTCTTTCCTATTTGCCATATCGACATATTTATCGACAATAAGCGAGGAACAGGCACAGCGGGACGAGAATAACACCAGTGGCTAGCTACCTAATATGCTAACAAGCTACGCTATGTTAGCCAGCATGCTAGCTTTTAAAAGTAACTCGCACCAAAGCAAACGGCTACAACATCACACAGGTGAATGTAAAGACTGTGTGTGGTTAGAACACTTTCAAAGCACTGCTACTGCAAAAAACGAGCCAGCTACGATAGTCAAATTGCAATATTGGTTGGAGTCGTCACGCAGGACTATCCCACATAGCTACTCACAGTAGCAGTAACGTTACAAGGCAAAACCTCTATCCACGATGAGTGACGTAGTCACGCCAAACCCTATTCAAACACCTGGCAATTTAATGTGGACTTTAGTGTCGGCAAACGTGTAACACCACATAAATACGACTCTAAATCTTAGTCGAAACATTAGAACCCATTCTTCAAATCGGCATACATACAATTTAATAAGAAGCTCTTATTTCAATATAATTTCAACTGTGGGAATTGGTTGTGGGAATAACAGGCGACCCATCTCTAAAATTGTAAATGTTATCGAAGGAAGTTTGTTCTGGGTGTGTTTTATGTACGCCGAATTGAAGAGTGGCTCCTACGTATTTGTAAATGATACTGAGTCATGTTTGAACTTTTCCAATAACCAAGGCCACGTTAAATTGTCAGAATGCTAATGGAGTTTGGTGCGCCGTTCTCTCCATACCAAACAACAGCATGTAGGTGTCAGGGCTAGAGCTCCCCCTGCGTTTGAACCCTGTAAGGGCAACCGTTTTGGGCATGCGCAAACCGAGCCAGCTGTTGGACTGGATGGAAGCGGGATGAGAATACTAAGCAGGCGCCTCATGGTCAGCATCAGCACCGGGCTGAGTTAGGATTTGCGCACCCTCCAAACTTGGGACCTCAGCATGTGAACAGGCTTTGAAGGAGGAGGATCCACCTAGAATGTCAGCTCTGAAGAAGGTAAAGCCCTCTCTATCTTATTAACCTTAACGCACATGTGTAGCTTTGGAGTCTGGATCATTTTAAAGGCACATGATTCAGAGGGTGTATTTGATCAACCTACAGTAAATGAGATGGTGCACGCTGTAGTGTAAAATGGGTGGGTTTCCAAGCTGTTAGGTTGCAGGCATCGTATTTTTTCAGTTGTTTTAGGTTAACGGACTTTTGGATTGTTGGCAACTATAAAATCAAGGCATTGTGAAATGTTCTCCAAGATAAATTAAGCTATATTAAATAGCATTAAGCTAATTTGTTTAATGATGGTCAGTGGCCACAATAAACAAATTAATAGATAGTGATATTGCATCAATGTCATCACTTTTGCATGCAAATGAAATTCGTTCACTACCACTCCTCTGCTTTGCCGCATGGATGCTGCTCCTGCACTTGACTTTGTCCCCGAGGAGTGGAGATGGGATGAACTTTTCATGCAGAAAAGAGCCCCCTTAGGGCAAGGATAACTTCTCAAACGCATGTCATGTCGGGTTTGATCCCTCCAAAACTCCTCCTGTCACATAGTACTATGTATGTAGCATGCCTACTGTAGTCTATGTGGGTGGATGAGCTTCAGTGGCTGTGTCAGACAGAGCCCAAGCCCAGTGCTTGCTATTTTAAATGAGAGGAGTGCTCTGTGTAACTGTGCAACTCTGCAAAAGACAGCACTGGATGAATAGTAGGTCATATAAGAATGAAGGAACTGCGGAGACCTGTGTAAACATGTTACATAATACCTTGCTGTGAGGACTGCATTGAACAACACTGACAATTCCCACAAGGCTAGTTTGTCAATCAGTCAATCTATAGTACATATCTGCCTGTTTGTATGAGACACTTGTCATCATTGTCAATGCTCAACTGTGATACGCTGTGGTATTCACCATGCGCACAATGCATTTGCAAGTATTGTCGTCTCCTCAAATAGATTCCTGTGTTGACTGCCCGCTTCCGCACTGCTACCGAAGCCACTGCAAATGCACGGCACTCAGCACACACTGCGAGTGACAAAGTGCCGACTGCCAGAGCTCACACAGTCAGACATCATAATCACAGAGGTGCTAAAAATAGCGGAGCATATTTATTCAGACGCTCAATGGAGTTGCTCACCCTCGTGGCTAGAAGTTCTACCTTGATTCTCCTGCATGCCCTGCTCAGTAATACAAAAAGCCTTTATGTTTAATCGTAGTAGTCAGCCAGTCCTTCTTCAGTGACAGGCAGCTGTGTGGGTGAGACTTTGGTCTCTAAGTGGCAGACTCTTCCACTCTCTGGAGCAGCGGGGGGTGCACCGCAGTCCAAACATGGAATCTGCATTTTCCTGCCATAGTAGCAAGCATGTTCAATGTGGGTCCAAGCAAAATGTCCCATGTTCATTCGTTATGTGGGCGGCGAGCAGTGCTGTAGAGCGGTGGCAGTAGCGTCAAGCAATCGGAAGCAAATGTAATGAGTTTAAATCAATGGGGAGGGTAATGACTTGTCTGTCTGTGTGTGGATCTGGCTGTGCACCAGTGCTTGCATTTATGGGTGGGTGGGGGTGTGCCTGTGCAACCTGTGTGCGTATGTAGCTAGTTTACAACTCAAAGAGAGGGAGCCCGAGGTGGCCGGTGAGACGTGGGTGTCACCTCCATAAGTCCTTATGCAACCCTAAAAGAAAGTACAGCTTTAGGGTGCACCACCTCTCGCCTCTCACCCACATCGCCACCTCTGCTTCAAGCCAGGCGACTAATCAAACAGCCTCTCAATGAAAGCGTAGTGATTCATGTGAGATGGAGCGTTCTGTCTCTATCCTCATCCTACCAGGCACTTTCCTCACTTTAAAAGAAGACTGCCTAATGAAACACTACAGCTTGAGCACAGATAGAAGAAAACTAAGAAGGAAACGGACACTATATTTCCCCTCGGTAGCTCATTGGAATTGAACATAGCTTGTTTGAGGAAATTTAGCCAATGCTCGTGTCAAATATGCATGCACGCTTGCATGCGCGCACGCACGCACCCACACAAACTCTCTCTCACAGAGTTGTCAGTGGGAAGCTTCTTTGAACTTTGTCTTCTTGGCATTAACATGGTATGGCTCTCATCATCTGTTTGAAGATGCAGAGCAACCTTGAAATCTCGGTCAACAGGGGAGAGAGGCAGCGCTGAATGTAGACTAGTCTGGCTAAAAGCAAATGTTGAAACATTCAGCAGGCGCTGTTTTTCACTCGCCGCGTTTCTGCTCCCCATTTTCTCATCCTCCATCTCTCTCTCTTCTTTATTAATCTAATCATGCATCATACAGCGCGTGTGTGTCTTTGTGCGTGTACCTGTGTGCTTGCATGTCTGTGTATTCCTTTTGCGCCACCGCTGTGCTGCGGTAGCCACAGGTCTTTCTGGCAGGTGAGTGTCATTGCAGTGTTTGTGTTAGTGCAATAGCTGCCACGTAGCTCGAGGTCACATCTGACTCATTACACGGCCCTTTAGCAAGCTGCCGCACTGTCTGTGACATTTCCTCTATTCTAATTGCACAGCCATTAACACAGACAGTTTGATCCCAGCGCCACATTGATGAGTATATGGCCACCCTGCCTATCTCAGCCAGACTGTTCATAATAATAGGAGTTGTCACTTTGAACGTTTCCACAGCGGCGAGCCCGACTATCCCTATCTCTGTCAGTTGCAGGGCCTTTGAAACGCTCTGAATGGAGACGGAGGTAGTGAAGGTCACGGTTTAAATGGAATTATAAATGTGCCCCTCAGGTCCAATGTTAACACTCACACGGGCGTGGTTTCATTCTAATGCAAGACCCCTGCAAAGACCCCTGCAAAGACCCCTGCAAAGACCCCTCCAGTTCCAAGCGTACTTCAGGTCTGCCTTGTAGAACACAAGTCCTAATACCATTGTTTTTAAAAAACGGATCAATGAACTTGAATACACCAGCTTAATAGGATAGCTCACTTTAATAAAGGACCATCAAGGCTGCAGATTGTTTTGGCGATTGGAACAGGCATAAGTAATTTGATGAAGCTCTAAATAAGGACTTTGTGCTTTAATCGTCCTAATGTGGTCAAGCTGTTATAGCTAAATGGCAGTTGTCCACCGATACCTAAGCAGCTCAGTTTCCTTCAGTTGTCATTGCTCAAGAGCAATATACTCCAGGCTGTATGGTTTTGCAGTCAAAACCAGAAGCCAATGGCCTCGGGTGCATTATGCTGATGCTGAATGTCATCGTGGCAGTGCACTTAAAACTTATTTTTTTAACAAAGCCCCTTCTAACGGGGCTGTCAGCTTGCGGCTTTGGAGAGCTCAGTGGAGAGATTAATAGTACAGCGTGAGAAAAACTCTCATCTCTTCTGTGTTAAGTATGATCATGGATGGGCGGTGATATTGGTGGCAGTAGAGGCGAGTAGCACCCGTTCGATGAAACCCAGACATTTGTACACTGGTTGGAGATATGGAAGAGATCAGCTTACTCTATAAATGCTTAGAAATTCACAAAGTAGTTTTAAGAAGGTGCAAAGTTACTCAGAGAAAGATCATTTGCAAATGCTTATAACTTATTAGTGATCACATCACAAATCCCCAAACTGAACTTTTAAAACAACGATGCGTATTTGTATTGAGATGTGGTGGTTCCAGCGACTGCATTTACAATACAAAGGACCACCACAGGAAGATAGCTACTTTTATGCTTCAAACACTGTTCCAGAAATCCACTTTTCCTCTTGGGACGCTTTATGTATTCAGTGCTAAATACATAAAATACACTTCTCTGACCTTTCAGAGACTCAAATTTGATACATCTAAAATGGCATACACCGGTGAATCTGTTATTTGGCATAAACATACCGGTACATGTATTACACTTAATCAATAATCAAAATAGACAGCAAAGTAGATAGGGAGATGGTCAGGTATGATGTGACAGTATGTGGCAGACCTGGTTAGACAGATTTCGTAGCTGTTTCTATTGCAGGTTTTGAACATAACTATGCATTATCCATTTTTTATTTATTTATTTCCCATGTTCTTTTTATGAATCTTCTTGTTACTCCAGCGTATCGTGTTCTGTTGTCATTTGATTCCAATTTCCAAATCAGTTGTGTCTTTGCTTGTCATCTTTATTGTTCTGTTTGTCTTATTGAAAAAAAAAATCTTGTTCTGTTTTTAGTATAATTATAATTATAATTTTAGTATTCCCTTGACTTCACTTCTATGTTTTATCACTGTGCAATTAACTCAAATTGCTAAACCCCCCACCCTGCATATCTTAAATTGATACTGCAAGATTTTCCAAACAATTCCCCGTGTGGACGGAGCACCGTGCAGCAGACGTGCAGTGAGCTTATGTTTCGGTTATAGGCTACTCATGCCATTTATGTGTGCTGTATCCCCCAGCTAGTGCCAGGGCAAGTGGTAAATGTTCGAGTGCAAGGCTTATCTTCCATTCAATATGCACACCACTGCCTTTGGTAGCTTGGCTGAGCAAAATGGCAGATAGTGCTTAAGGCAGACAGGACACCAAGAAGAGCTTTGAAATGCATTAGAGCGACTCCACTTCCCGTTCGTCCTCTCAGCTCTCCATTTAGTTCACGAAGAGTTGCACTCCAGCCCTCAGTAGCAGGCGCCAAGATATCCTATTATACACTGCCACTTGTGATAATTGCCTGTACCCAGCAGTAGTGGCGTGGCAGTAGGTGGTGTGTGTGTATTTGTGTGTGTGTAGACAGAGAGAGATTTGCTTTGAGAGCGTCCAGAGACACCACTGGCACTAGCTGTTCCCATTGACTGCTCGCTGCTTTGGACAAACAGCCTCGGATCATGTGCACAAACATGAAATGAACCTGGAGCCTGTCTTGTTTGGAGGGATCTACACCAACGTCTAGTTTGGGGAGTGTGCACTTCTCACAGTGGTCACGTGAGCCCATTGGCAGACAAACGAGAAGTTCTACAAACAAGAACGACTCATTTAGCTGAACTTTTTGATGTCGTAACTTCAGCACATAAATATGTTTGTTCATGAGCTCGGCTTGAGCACAATTTAAATTATGTAGGCTATTTCTGATCTCCACTCTCCAATCTCATGATAGGAGACAAAGCAATCTCCCTGACAAATGGACTTTCAGGGAAAAGGTAATCAGTGCTTTTTGTATATGGGGTCATTTTCAGAGAATTGATATAAGTGGGAAAAGTTCCTTCGTGGACTTAAATGGTGTGTGACTCACCTGAGGTGCGCCATTTCATTTTCCATCTCAGTTAATGGGTATGCATTTGGTGGCTTCTCTGGCTCTCTTTTCTTTTCGACCGCCTCAACATTCTCTGTGTTTATCCCTCCTGAGCGCTCTGATATGTTTCTGTTAGAACCAACACTGGTAGCTCAGTGCCTGCTTTTCCCAAGACACCTAACTATATTTAAGATAAAGCTCAAACAGTTGCAAAATACATATATATGCATATATATGGGACTTTCTTGAAAAGATACAGGGGCGTTTTGATTCTCAGAAAATGACCTCTTGTGTTTGTGTCTTACTTGCTTGGAAACCGGCTACACTAGTGAATTTCCATGTGCTACTCTCCAGCCTATATTTTTGAGAGGCACACCTTCAATGAGAGATGTAGATGTAAATCGGGGGTATTATGGAGAGTGGCGCACAATTGGAGAGCCGTGTAATGATGTCTCCACAGATCTTACATCCTCGGGCCACAAGAGGACGGCAACCAGTCCTATTGGAAGAGTGTGGCTGTAAACTGCTTACAACATTGCCAATTGGCTCAGTATGGTTTGAAGACTCATTCATGAGATTGGGCCTCTAGTCCCGAGGGCACTACTTGGGATCCTCTTTGTGGAACTAGTTCCATTATATTTTATAGATGCTTCTCCCTTGAGTGCCATGCTAGAACTGTGAAAGCTGCTGACTTAAATGGGTAATTATTTCTCTGTTTTGAGATACTCAAGGTTATTTATTGTATCTACGAATGGGATTGATTTAAAATGAGGCCAGCCATCGTATGTGATGCAGCTGAAACCGACTATCCGAATCTGTGAATATTTTGAGAAAACAAATCTGTACAAATACCCCAAATACCAAAGCTGATTCCTGACTGTTCTTTTTTTCCAGTTGTCCCAGTTAAAGCACGGCACTTGCGTGTGAACATGTGATTGTCCCTGTGTGTCTTGTGAATCTGTCTTGTTGAAATATGGTGACATAAATCCTTTCTTGCGCTCGTCCCAAGCTGAGCTTAAAAAGACAAACAAGCGGACGCCTAACGCATTTATGTGAAATCAGACCCTCTGCCTCCAGGCTCCAATCCCTTTACAGTGTAAATGAGAAGCAAGCGACATTTCTCTGTGTGTCTGAAACATTGATGAGCGTCCCTGACAGTCTGCTTCCACACTCCTCCAAATACAAGTCTCTGCCAGCCAACCAGTAAGCCGGCCAGCATCAATTATAACTGTCCCTTATGCAGATGTTTGAGTCTCTACAAGCCAAACACTTAATCTTTCATCTTTGCAGTGCCATCTCTTTTTAACTACCACTCGTGTTCCTTATTCACTTGGCTGCTGGGTCGCTTGGGTCTCCTGGGAGCTAATGTCGCGTTCAAGTCATATGGGAGTTATCGTAATTACTAGATTCTCCGAATGGGGAAACCCGTTCACGTCAACCTCCGAGTGGTAATTCCGTGTAGGATATATGGGAACTTTCTGAAAGCTTCGATTATGACAAGAGGAAAACATTTGATGAGAGAAATTAGAAAAAGGGTGTAAATAATTACGAGGCTATTAATTCAATTGTAATCAGCTTGGCACAGTGACCTTATTGTAATGTTACACATTCATCAAGCATACAGGAAGATACTTCAACTCCCCACCAGCTCCCAATATATATTACACAGAGTTCACATAAACCAGCATAGTGCGTATTGTATATAGTGTATATTATGACATAGTGGCATAGTGTATATCATGGCAACCATACCTCTTCACCTGTCTGATATGCTACTGGTAAAATAGAAAATGAGACTGGATGACAGAGTCTATATGCTTGAGGCCCTCCTCCTGTATGAATGATGTAGTGGGTAGGTAGCTCCTTAAATGTCCCCTAGAGAGGAGCCATAAGGGTTCATCGCTCTTCTTCATTTCCCTTTTCAAGTGGTACCTTTTTATGTGTCCCTCTGTTTAATTAAAAGGGAACTTATCTGATCAGTCTTGTTCCGTTCAGGAGAGGAGTGAAATAACTCAGAGGAACTTTGAGACGATGTGAAGGAATATTACCCCACTATCACAAAGAAAGGTGGAAAGGAGAGAAAGAGGGGCAGAGCTGTCTGTATTATGAAAGTCATTTCATGACAACAATGAGCTTGTCAATCAGACACAAGGACAAAGAATCATTGATGGCACCTGCCACCTCCGCATCTCTGCCTGTCCTTCTCCATCCCCGTCTTTGTTTTAGCTCCCTTGGCTTCTTTCAAGTAGAAATCCTTGTGAACACTAATAGTCTCATTCAGCCTCACAGCACCAAAACTGAACACAATCAACACAACTTCCCGTTTGATATTCTGCACGGCACCGCCAATAACCTTTCTAGAGGCATGATTCTGCACAGCTTCCCAAGAAGTGTCGCTGTCAAGTTGCTCACTTAGATATGTGATGATAGTAAAATGAACTGCCGAAATATTACACTTAACTTTTGATCGATTATCTTTGAACTTCATAGAAAGGATACAGTAAGCATGCATTATTGACTATTATAACCACCTCAGGGTTGTAAGTAGTGCAGTAATTGGCTGCTGTATTTGCTGTTACAACTTCCTGGCATAGGGACGCTGCTGACACAGCAGAGAAAGCTTCTAAAATTGCCTTATTGAAGTGACCGCACCAGATTGACTGATAAGATAGCCACCCTTTCCCCATCCCCATTAAGCACTACTTTATCTCTACGCTCCCAATGGATTGGTAGGGTGTCATATTTCCCTTCACACACCATTTAACCAACCTTTGGCTGTTTGAAGATCAGAGATACACAGTTTAAAATGATCCTCCTCCCACGCACGCATCCACACCGGCACCATCATTTAGTGCTCCAGTGCTCAAATCAGGATGCAGAATGGGAGCAATTCCTCTTGATGCAAACGATATGAGAAATGGATGCATATTGCTGCTCTGTAATCGTGGGTCACAGCATATGGCTCAGTGCTTTTCCCATGAGCTCCACCTCGTTCATCTGCTTTGAGCTGCTGCGATATTAACCTCTCTCTCTCTCTCTCTCTCTCTCTCTCGTCCCCCCACCTTCTCTTTCTCTCTCCCTCGTTGTCTCTTCAAAGGTGTTGCCAAGCATACTGAAGAAGCATTGCTGTATCTTACCAGACAGGAACACAGGTAAGGGCAGAACAGATGCCCCCTCTCAACCAAACACATCAGCCAAGTCACACAGTGCTGAGACAGAAGTAGAGAGCCAGTTAGGGGGTGAAGCGAGGCGGTGGTGGTGCTGGGGAAGGGTTGTTGGGTGGGTGTCATATTTGTCTGTCTACCTGATTCTTTGTGTCCTCCATCTGTGAGCTCATAGCCGGTCTCTTGGGTATTTGCATTCTTTCTTATCTGGCCACAAACTGACTATTATTATGAATGTTATTTGCCAGTCTTTCATTGTTACCTCTCGTTGTTAATGTTACGTCTAGCAGCATAACATATTTGGATATGGACTGATTAACTCTGCGTGGCGTTGACCTTCTTCCACTTACACCGCGTCT
>OMOT01027349.1:0-16113 GCA_900312575.1 Acanthochaenus luetkenii | reverse complement strand
CGTCGGGTCCCGTTCGCGCGGGGTCCCGGCGGGTCGCCTCGGCTGGCGCCTAGCAGCTGACGTAGAACTGGTGCGGACCAGGGGAATCCGACTGTTTAATTAAAACAAAGCATCAGAAGACCCAAGGTGGGTGTAGTGTGCTTTGTATAGCTCCTGCTTCAGGCCAAAAGGCTTTATTGACATGACGCAATAACGTGAAGGGGAAGTCCGCCCTCTGATGGACCGCTGGCAGCCAGACATTTGTCTGGAACGTAAGAATCGATTCTTGGGAGTTGGTGAATCGATCGATGCTCGTGGACAATGGAATCGCGATTCTTACATGAATCGATTTTTCCCACCACCCCTACAAGCTACTGCGTCACTTGGATGCAGAACTATATTTCAGCCTTAACGCCCGCTCTCAATAGCTACTGCTGAGATGCTCTTGCGCAATTACCTCCCTGTTGCTCTAGATGAGTCCAATTCCTCCTTGGCAAAAAAATCTGTTGTAGTGTCCTTGAGCAAGACGCCTTACCCCAATTGCTGCCGTTGAGCAGGTTGGCGGAGGCGCTTTGCATGGCAGCCTCTGCCAACGGAGTATGGATGTGTGGGTGAATGTGAGGCTAATTGTAAGCGCTTTGGGCGTCTGAAAAAGACAGTAAAAAGCGCTATATAAATGCAGTCCATTTACCTTTGCGATATTGCCCACCCCTATACTCAGTGGCCAAAAATACAGGTTGTACTGGGGAGCTTGTAGGTATTAATATATGGAACTGAATGTGAATATGAAGCAGGGCATTGCTGAACAGGAGCTTTTGTGCTCAGCAAAATGTTCCTGGAAGAATCAAGGTTGAAAGTGTTTATCTAACCTACCCTATTTTTCAAGGCAGATGACTGTACAAATATGCAAACTTTATAAAGTGTTTATATAACGAGTTATATATTGTTTATTTGTGGGATCTTTTTTTATCTGAAATCCCTTTTTTCTTTATTTCCTTTTCTGCCTTGGTGCTTGGTTTTGATACGTTGTTTATTTTGTATTTGTACTGGATATCTATACTTGTTGAAAACAGTTTTTTGCATTAATACAGCCAAAAAAAAAGAGCATTCTCCGATTTGATCTTAGATTCAAGGATGGAAAATGCCTGACTTGCTGGCCATGATGCCCGTGTCTTGCAGCAATGATAGCAACCATTCTGAATGGCCAAACTGATCTTTGCACAAAGTCTTTACACCACCGTGCAGAGGATCTAATATGCACTCCAGCAATTTTGGGGAGTTGTTGTTGCAAACTAAAGTGTTAGTGAATTGGGCATAATCTCAGTCTGCCTGGCCTTGACTTTAAATATTAATTATGTGGCCACAATAATCATATTTACATATGCATGACAGCCACAAAGACACTTTTTTATTTTGACCAGTGCCATTAGGCACTTTCCACTCATTGCACATGGTTAGTGAATAACATGGCAGTCCTATTTGGTGATGTGATGTAGTGCACTCTTTTCTGTGCAACCCTTAAGTGAATCTGGGTCAGTGTCTCTAACTGTCAGGACCAACTTACACCTGTCTGTGCTGTGGACACACAAGCTGCACTGTTACCATTTAACTACAAACATATTGTTGCTATTCACTTCAAATTATATCAAAGTCTGAGGAAGTGAAATGGCTTCCCCAGCTTACACCATTTACTATGTCACTAATTGCAGCTGTAAAATAAATAATTAAATTCAATGTGTCAAGAAGAATAAACGTTTTCTAAAATGTCTCTTTAGAGTTAAATTCAGTATCCAATGACCAAATACTGCCAGGACTAACTGCCAGTGTGCCTGACAACAATTCTAGCAAGGTTGAACATTTTCAGGGAAATTGGCAATTTCATAAACAAATTAGATTCAAATTGAAGATGGAAAGTCTAATTAATTAGACATTTGAGCAAAGTTAATTTGTGATACGATTGGCTGTGTTTTTGCAATCATGGATGGGTCTTAAAAACCCTTTAAAAAGGAGAGATTTGCTCAACCGTATCAATTTCACAAATTAAATAGCTCTCCCAGTGCAATAAGACATGATGCTGGGTCCTTGGATCTGTAGGCTGTTCACCCGTGACAACCATTTACTGTAACTGTCGTGCTTCAGCAAGTGTTTTACTTTGTGTGTTTTCATGTCCAGGTGAGTGTTGTCCAGGACTCTGTGAACATTTCTGGCCAGTCCAACATGAACATGCTGAAGGTACCGGAATGTCAGTTGTCTGACGACCTGGGGAACCTGTGGGAGTGTTCACGCTTCACAGACTGCAGCCTCTATGTGGGAGGGCAGGAGTTCAAAGCCCACAAATCCATCCTGGCAGGCAAGTCCTCTGTCCCCTGCTTCCAGCACTTTAGCAAGCAGCAACCAGGAGACTCCAAGAGCTCCAAGATGGCCTAGCAAGACACCTCTACGGCTCCTCTTGATGGCCTCTCTTGGAGAGCCATAAGCACCTTAATAGGCTACCGAGGGTCCGCTATCCTAGCGGCCTGGTTCTGCTGGGATCAGGGAGATGGAGAGGCTAGCTCTCCATCTCCAACTCTTTCTCTGTTTAGACATGGTGGCAGCTGCAATGGCTAGAGGGCTGTGGTCATAGGAAAATGCAGATTAAGTGGCCTTAAAAAAAAAAAAATTATACTTCCTCGCAGATGGTTTCTGCAGTTGTTAACACATTTGTTTTTCATAGAAAACAACTCGTTGTCACATGATAGGCCATTTGTTTTATGTCGACTTGGTTGTTACCTGACATGATTTTGGTCGATTGTGAGAAATGCTGACCATTAGTTTGTTAAGCTAACATGCTTAATCTGATATTTACTCGTCATTGTGATATGTATCAATGTTCAATGTATTTATTTCTTTGACAGCGAGGTCCCCAGTCTTTAATGCTATGTTTGAACATGAAATGGAAGAAAGTAAAAAGGTAAGAATAAATGGTTTTGAATGTTTCCTGTCAAAGTGCATGCTATTATTTCTTCAATAGTTCATTTGTAATTTCTATGGTACCATCTACAGTTCCTACAACTTATTTATTAGTTATTACTTAAAATGTTGGCATATACTTTTATCGCATTGTGATCTTGGAAGTGCTCAGTTGGCTCTTTTTTTTATCAGTTATTGACCAGCCCTATGAATGTTACAGAAACCTCTTGTCTTCTCTTGCAGAACCGTGTTGACATCAGTGATGTGGACCCAGATGTCTTCAAGGAAATGATGGGCTTCATCTACACAGGCAAGGCTCCAAACCTGGAGAAAATGGCAGACAATTTGCTGGCAGCTGCAGATAAAGTAAGTACTTTAAAGTAAGTTTAAATCATAGTAAGAGTGATGAGCTACTGCGTAAATTCATTTCTACCTGAGGGCGGCAGTAGCTCAGGAGGTAGAGTTCCCGCCCAGAAACCGCAAGGTTGGAGGTTCGAGTCCAGCTCCTCCCGGGGAAAAAACATCTGTTGTAGTGTCACAGAGACGCCTAACCCCAAATTGCTCCCGTTGAGCAGGTTGGTGCCTTGCATGGCTGCCTCTGCCAATGGTATAATGATATGTATGCAGTCGCTTTGGATAACGTGTCTGCTAAATGCTGTAATGTAATGTCAATATTAGCCCTGTTCAGTAATGTTGAAGACTAATTTGAAAATGTGGAAAGATGGATAAGGGTAGACTGAAAATTGTTTGTGTAACATTACTCCACCTGCTATGAAATGTACATACGATTCCTGATCAGTGTCCAAAATTTACTTTGACTCACCTGCCAAGGGTTGGTAAACCAAAAAAAATGGCATGGATAATTTTCCATAGAAGTGTCACCCTACCATTTTTCAGTGTTACTTTGTGTATATGATAATGTACTGTGTGAAACATTTAATAAAGACCAGCCAATTTTGTATAATATAATAATTTATTTACAGTTATAGTAACTGACTGCATCATTGATGTGTATTCGGCATCGTTTAGTTAAAACCATGGATATCCACACTGCATCCCAGGTGTAACCGTAGATTTATGTGCCCCCACCCCCAGTACGCTCTGGAGCGTTTAAAGGTCATGTGTGAAGAGGCCTTGTGCAACAGCCTTTCAGTGGAGAACGTGGCCGACACCCTCATCCTAGCAGACTTGCACAGTGCCGAGCAGCTCAAAGCACAAGCCATAGATTTTATCAACAGGCAAGTATCGCAAAAAAACTCCCCATGATGAATTCCTGCTGCCATTTCTGTTTACTAGCCCTGAATGGTTACCTTTTCATCTCCCCACCATAGGTGCAGTGTCCTGAGACAGCTGGGCTGTAAAGATGGGAAGAACTGGAATAGCAAGTATGTAATTAGCTGATATATGTGACACAAGATTAATAACAAACTCTTATCTCTTCCCCCTACCAGATGCATTAGAATTCATTGTTTTAGCCCAGGCAGACGGAGTGCTATTTGGCTGTTCTGTGTGAAGCTCCATATCTTTGTATCCATATTATTAATAGACTCATACCTGAATAAACCCTGGAAATTGAATTTCTTGAATTTAAAAATGAAGGGAAATGGTCCTCCCTGGGAAGTTTTTCAAGTTGATTTAGTGTGTTGTTGTTATAGGACACCTTGAAATGTTTACTTATCTCCAGCTCCATTGTTTTCAGCATGTCAAGGCACTCTAGTCCTACATTATTTTCAAACTATAGAAAGTGCTAGCATCACCGGTGGTCCTTCCGCAAGTTCCACAAAAAGCTCCTCAATCACGTCCACTTTTAATTTAATTAGTTTTGCCATTATTATCATTTATCTTGATAGATTTTTAATGCGCGCATTCTCATGTCTGAGTGTTAACATCCTTTTGTCTGTGCTTACAGTCATGCTACGGATATAATGGAGACTGCAGGCTGGAAGTCAATGATCCAATCCCACCCTCACTTGGTAGCCGAGGCCTTTCGCGCCCTAGCTTCAGCACAATGCCCACCCTTTGGTCTTCCCAGGAAGCGTCTAAAACAGTCCTGACTGCCCTACTGGGCCCTAGGACTTTACTGGAGGTGTGAAGCATGGGTTTACAAGGGATGGACTTGGAAGGGTACCGCTCTATTTCCACCAACACCCAACCCACTTGAACAGAGACGCGTGCAACTTTCTGGCCGAGGAGATGGGAAGCTGGCATGTGGACGACTGACATCAACGGATTTGAAAAATTGGTTCAATCGGTGTTTGCTTGCCTTGCTACCCCAACTGAATTCTATTCAGCCAGGGTAGCAAGACAAGTTGTCTGCTACGGTTTCTTTTTCCTGTAATTTTCAAAATGGCCTTAATATGTCTGCCATTGCTCTGGAGCTGCTCTAGAGTACTTTGTCTATTTTGCTCTGTGCCTGCCTTGTCACAAAGACCAGGCCTCCTCCAGATTGCACTAGTTCCCATGAAAATAGTCATTTTGATATGGAGTTCTATAGGAACGTAACAAGGGTTTAATTACCGTAAATGGGAAATATTATATATTTGTAATGTTTAGCCCATTTTGCGACTAGACATTTAAAAAGCGTGAACACTTTCAGTACAAGGTCAGTTCTTTACACTTTTTAAAAGATGAGTATGCCCCATATTGATGGCACCATTTCTATGTAAATGACAGTTTAACCATCTTCAGAAGACCAGTGTACAAGAAAGTCTGTTCTATTGCATATTTGTGGGGGGGAAATTGTAATTTGCCATTATGAAGACCCTGTGTTCATTGCTATAATGTATGTAAGACAGAAAAGTGTCTATACTCAGGCCCTAACCTATTAAAAAACATTGGAGGTATATGGAAGTATTTACCCAGTCTCCCATTTGATTGACCTATTCCAGATCGTAAGTCTGTAAACTGTTATAGATACAATTTTGAGATTTTAGCTTTCCATAGTATGCCAACTTGCAAATATTATATATTCTCAATATATTGTGGTTAACAAAAAGTGGAGAGACTAATGCATGGTCCTGTTATTGTTGAAAAGAAAGTGTCCAAGTACCAATTTTGTTTTGAACAATTTATTTGCTGCAATTATCGGAAAAATATTTGTGCAGAATTAAATGAACTGAGTATGCGCAACATTTCCTCTTAACGTGCTTGGATTTGTGTGGGATGCTGAGCATCACTTCCATTGGCAATGTTATTCTGTGTTTGGATGGGGGATTCACATGTTGGTTCAGTTGGTCTCCTATGTAGTGTGGTATGACACTTCAGAGGATTTTGTAAATTAATAGCATCATTTTTACATGATATTACTCATTCAGTGTCATGTTGAAACGTTCCTCTTTTTTTCTCTTTTTTTTTTTGAAGAAAAAAGATGAAGTTGTCTGCAAGAATGCCTGCATTAACCCATTAAAATATTTTCCAGCAGTGTGGACTTGTCCAGGTTCATCTTTATTTTAACTGGGTTGTTAAAGTTAACTCTTGTTGTTCTGGGCGTTCTTTATTATTTTTGCTGCAATGGGAGTTTATAGCAGCTCAGTTTGACTGCAACGCTTTCACCAATCATGATCAAAATAGCTCAATTCATAGACATGTCCCCAATGTTTCTGTGTGCACATTTACATCAATCCCTCTAGTGCCACTATCGGATTAAAGTCAACATCACTTTGGCCTGTAACTTGAACTGTTTTGTGGGAGAAAAACATGTACCTGGGCCAGATGGTTGATGGTTTTCTTCCCCACTGTTCTTATAAATAGCCATAACACAAGCTGAGTTCAAGAGTCTGATGCTGATATAGATTTATTGCAATCTTTGTCCGAGCTAGTCCATGGAGTAACTGTTCAGGTCTTGAACCTTCAACCTGGCGGTTATTCAGTTTCTGTGGGAAACTCTTGGTTACATACATTATTACATTCTGAAGCACATCCAGAGTAACAAAAACAAATGATTTGTACTGATTTATTTGTATTTCACATGTTTAAAAAAAATAAAACGGCATATTGCTTGGGTACATCTCACGATTTTCTATTGAATGGTTATATACTGTAGTTTGGTTAAAGATAAGATAATCCTTTATTAATCCCACAACGGGGAAATTCACAACGTTACAGCAGCAAGAGATAGAACAAGTCAAAAAGACATCACCAAAGAAAAACTAACAAATAATAAAATAATAAAAAAGTGCATAGTAGATAGTCAAGTCCACATTATTGCACATATTCAATACATATTCAATAAAATAATTTCCCACAGTTTCATGTATTGACAAACTTATTTTTTCTCTGTGCTCTTTGGGTCAAGACAAGTCCATCAAATTTGATCAATTTCAACTAATTAATGTCTTCTTTTATTTCTTATTTTTTTCTGCAATGGGATGCTAAAGCAGCCCATAGAACCGATTGGTGAATTGTTACGAAAATTGCCACATCGACAGAAGTCAGTCACCTATTTTGGTGTAAATACAACAATCCCCGTAGCATCACTATCAGTCCAGAATTCAAATGTGTAAAAATGCATTACAAACTGCAACCTAGTGGAGATTATGAAGTCCACCACTGATTTTATCAACAACCGCAAAATGAATTAAACACGACTAGTCCTACAAATTGTGTTCAAATGTCACAAAACTTGCTGCACAGTTTTGTCAGATCTCCAACATAACATGTTTTCAAGGGATTTTCTTTTGGACCAAAATTGCGTCCACAGTGAATCAAAATATCTGACTGTAAGTGGCACTGTACATATTTACTGGAAGGAAATGGTTTAATAAACTACTTAATGCAGGAATGACTGTAGATGCACCACTTCAAAAACTGAATGATATCTAAAAAATAATTCTCAGGTCATGTAATACATTGCAGTCAGTGGAGAAAAGAGCAATATTTTAGTCAGTCAATGTTTGACATATTTTTGATTTGTTTTCCCTTATGTGAGCTGTTCACACATGAACAACAACCACATACAACCCACATACTGTATGATACCACTGCTTGGATAGCTCAACATGCTTATGACCTGCAGTTGGATACAAAGAAGGTTTTGGGTGGTGTTTTAGAAATGTGACATTAATGCAATACCTTGTGCTGGCTTTTATCATGTGAACAAGGTCACATTATTGCAAGTGCAGTGTACTTGATGCTCATCACCTCCCTGTTTTTAGCATTGTCTGCAATGCCCTACCCAAACATTGGAACACATTTTGTCTCTGGTTAAATTAAGTGGGTTGAATTGGAGTTTCAGTAAGAAAGCAAAAGCTTACTTCTCACCCAGTTGATCCTAGACAGAGTATGAAGGTGTCAATTAATCAATTTCTGATTCAAGTTCACTTAAAATGAGAAATGGTGATTATTACCCTCTGTACCATACAAAAGTTACTTTTTCACCTTCATTGTGTGGATGTGCATGTCAAACTGAGGTGATCACAGAGGTCTTCTCATCTTTGTGCTTTATTTTTTATTTTTTACATAACATTAGAAAACGACACTCCCACGATAGTCTAAAGGAAATCTGCTTATTTCACATTAGGATAGTAAAATATCCAGTGTCCAGCCTTTGAAGGGATCTTGATGGACAGCTTGTGGAGATGAGAAGCAGGACCTCAAACTGGGGTGTAGGAGAAGAAAAACTATTCACGGCTACACGACAGGTATTTTTTCCTCTCGTCTGAAGTGTGAATGGCAGTCATGAATAAGCTGTAATTAAGCTGAACAAGAGGCTTTCTGGCTGGAACAGCGATGTCTTCATCAGCAGCGGGTGCACACTGATCCTAGTCCGCCCCTCTCAGCACAGATCCTAGGAAAGCCCAGATATTATCTCCACTTTAGCACGCCCCTCCAACCTTTCATCTTCCTCTCCCCCTTCCCTCCTCCAAACTGAAACGCTTGAAAGAGATGCCTGTAGAGGCATCGGGCTACTGATCTAGAATTTGTTCTGTTGCTCGGATCATAGGGAATTAGATTGTCAAAGGGGCACTGGACAATGACACAGGGCCAGTACTCTCAGATGCTTGACGAATAGGCTATGGGCTCTGAGAGGTTATAGTTTAAAAAATACTCCTGTTTTATCAATCAAAATTACGAAGTGGGGTTGCAACTGCCCAATTAAAATTAGGTGTCAGGTTTGGACACTGATGGGAAATGTTCTCCACCCACAGGAAGTGACGAATCTAAACTTAAGGCAACAATCCACCCTTGGATACGCTTACACTGTTAAATATCATTGATCTGTAATGTATATTTCAGGAGTTGTTTTGTGATGAAGTGTTGTGATTTACTTTTCCCAGAATGCCTTTAATTGCCCTTTCTGTCGCACCTCTTACTCAAAACACAACATTTCTTGTAGCTGCATTGCATTCTGGTCTACTGTCGGTGGAGAAATTGGTATCTCTGTCTTTTCTACGATGGATTTCCACCTGTATGATTGTTGAACATCGGTGCAAAATGGTGAGGCTAGAAAGAAGCTCTTGCTCTTTGATTCTGAGGGACTGACACCAAAACCATTTAATGTTGATGTTTCAGATAGCTCCTATCAAAGTCCATTGTAGCTGTGCTGGAAATATCTGGCCAATCGCTGTTCAAGTGTTTTAGAGTGGATTTTCCTTTAAGATCATTATTTATACATTTGGAAGAGACATGTACATTGTTTATTGCCTATTTTTGTATTTGAGTAGAATTTGCTCTTGACCCAGGAACCCAGGTGACAACAATAGCTGTTTTTAAGTGTTGAAATGTTTTAGGGTGGCTTTTCCTTTTAAGAGCTGGACTCACCAATGTTAGATCTTTCTTCCTTTCTCATCCCTTTGGTGTCCTTTGGTATGAAGCATCACACCTGGGTTGGTAAATATGAGCGTGCTGTGTGCAGTTTACTGATGTCATGTTACAGGATTTCTGGGTATTGAAGTTCAAACGGTTTTCAAACAGATATCCCTCTCACATGTGAAGTTGCTTTGTGCAGCTTTAATACGTTTGTGCTTTCAGGCTCATAAAATCCAATTGTTTCTGTTGTATGTTCATGAAAATGGGCCATGAACACATTATGGACACATTTTCAAGCAGTTATACATCTGGATCATTGTTATTTCATGAGGAAATTATTTAAATATGTTCTTTGAAGATGATAAAGTAGCCATAGCCCTTTCTGATCAACAGGGAATTATTTCAATAGTTGCAGGAAGTGTCCTTTTTAGATTTTAAAAGGGCCCATAATAAAAGACAAATTTGACTAAGAGTAATTGAAAAATGAACAAATATGAATATCACTGTCATCCTTAAAGTCACAATGAAATGGCATTTTGAGAGCATCTTGCTTCCGTAATGTGACATACAATATTTCTGGTTAGAACAGGATGTTGGGGTGAGACATAACATGGGGCGGGATTATTAAAAAGTGTTTGACAGTATAAACGAATGGGATATCAGTTCGGGAGAGAAAGGCAGTTTTTATTTGATGGGGGCAGGAATTGTCTGCGATGGTTTTATTGGTTAGAATTTTTCTGTACGCTTACTGGTACACCACAAGGTAATCACTAAAAAATACAGTAAGTAGAAGTACTGAGATTTTTATATAAAAATACGAACATGTGTTTATTGTTAAATAGGTGTAAATCATGACATGGGAAATTAGCTAACAAGGGAAAAAAACCTAATTTCTCATTTCATTGTGACTTTAATAGCAAGCGATCTCACTTAACATGAAAATAAACAATGGAAAGCCACATGTTTATTAACGTACTCAAAGTGTTCCTTATTAGGATGTTGGTGTGTGCAGCTGCAACGCCTGGTGTGACTTGACGCCTGAGAGTGGATGCCTCGCCCTGATCAGATAAGAGTAATGGAAGCGAATGAAAAGACCCCTGTCCCTGATGGCCACAGCAAAATGGATGTGCTCCCCGAGGTGTACCTCTGGTATCATCCTCGACTGTGGACACAGATTTATAGCCCATTAAAAAGCTACACGGAAACATACCTCTTAAAATGGTGTGTTTATCCCACTGAGAAGCCCTTGTAGGAATGAATCAAGATGACTGTGAGCACCGAAGAGTTGAGCTTACTCAATATGACATTGTGCCGTGAGCCAAGTTTAAAATAAGGTTTAATGCCATAAAAACCTAAATGGATCTTTACGTACAATTTCATTTTAACAAAATAAACCTCATATTAAATAAAATATTCCAAAATTAACATTTTTACTCATACTATACACGCAGCAGTGCTCTTATTCTTATCTTACAGGGAAAGAACTTGAAACAAGATTAAGCAAGCAGAAAATCTAAGTAGTTACTGTTTACAGTCTGCAAGGTTTACAAAAATGGAACGTAATAAAGCAATCTATAAGTAGCAATACATATGCCATACATCTACATGATATCACTAGCTTAACAAACACCAAAAGTAAGGAACACTTTACCTATTGATATATTTATCAGGAAAAATGAAAATAAAATGGACATAATTTACATATAAGCCATAAGTGAACACGTTTAGTTTTAGAAGTACTAAGACTCACACGTAACATACTTTGCATTGCACAAAGGAGTAGAACTAAAACATCAACATAGACAACTTAGATGTAGTTATTTCCTCATCATACACCTCTCCTCATGTGTATAATGTGACAGTATCATTTACAGTTGTGAAGTAAAGACATCGGCTACAACAAATAAAATAGCATTTCTTTTACTCAAATTATTGCCGCGTGTTTGTTTGGTCAATGGCACATGCCCTATCCTAAAACCCTGGATATGTATGATCAACATTGCTTATGGCATTTAATGCGTAAATAAAAGAGCATTTATTTTACTCAAATTATTGCCGCGTGTTTGTTTGGTCAATGGCACATGCCCTATCCTAAAACCCTGGATATGTATGATCAACATTGCTTATGGCATTTAATGCGTAGACGGATTTAAACAGAACCAGTTAAAACTTGATTGCTGGGTCAAAGCACATTTCACCATTCACTATAAGATTGAATTGTATCCACTTTCACGCAAAGTCGGCCAATTTAAGCCTGCTGTACAATTTGGCAATATCTGACATTTTCTAAATCAATCCCATTTCTCATTAACATTCCAGAGGAATTCTGTACATTTTGCCTTTTTTGCTTTTGGGTTCTTCACTGTTGGTGTTGAGTAAATGAAATTTCCCAGTCTAATTAAAGCCTATTAAAGACAGGCAATGTCAGGGCTGGTAGCAGGACCATGACAAAGTGCTGTTAATTGTCTGCCAGACTCACTAAACCACCCGTCCTGCAATTATCGCTCTCCCACACCTCTCCTGACACGCTAATCCACTGTTGGGGCAGACTGACGCCTCAAACTGCATCCCGAAAACACAGATGCTGGATTTCAGATTAGTTTAGCATACGCATCATTTTCGTGCAAACCAACACTGTTTGAGAAGTAAACAAGGCAGCTGCCAGATTACACATGGTTGGGTATTGATGTTTCAAATGGTACAATTAGGTGTAATGATTTAGGAATGTACTCTGAATTTGCTCTTAGGATACAGTTATGTTGGATTTGTTGGATCAATTTATATTGTCATGGGCACTTAATATTAAATTGTAAGGCCATATTGATTCATCAAAGCTATTTGAAAAAATACCCATCAATCAAACTCATCTGAAATACACTGCTGGATCGACCAACCGGCCAAAATGTAGCAGTCAAAGTTCAAAGATCCAACATCGTAATATTTGAGATATTTTAAGATACTCACAAATACTTAATTTCATACTTGAATATTTTAATGAGCCAAGGAAAATGTTTGATTATGTTAGCATCATTGCAGGTCTACTGGCACAGGAGCAGGCAATCTACTTTCAACTGGGAGCCCACTTGCCTATGGTCTAGCCTCGTAGAAAACATCTGGACAAGCTACTAATTACCAGTGGTTTACAGAGGACATGTGCTGTTGTGATGAGGAGGAGTCACAGACGGTTTGTAGCTAACTCTGAATCCCAATTCAACTCGCAGATCCTAGTCCCTGGACACCTAGCTAGTCTTAAATAATCATCCTATACGCTTGTGTACAGCATATACAAAGGTTTTGAATAAATACACCACATTTCTCCAGGGGTTCTCCCTCAACATGTCTCATGTATAGGTATTTAGGGACTAGGAGCTTAAAGGTTGATTTGACATTTATATTAATTTAATGATGAGATTGATGCACACACTACCCACCACTAGGTCATCCTGTGGAAGAGTAGGGTGTGTCACTATGGTAATTATAGTCAGGGCATACCTTCTGCACCAGTTTATAGTCGACACTGTAAAAGGCTATATAGATGCATATGACTTTGAAGGGTTTCGAGCACAGCCAGGACACGTGGCTCTGCGTCTGCTCCTGGTAGCACACCTTGGATGGGTCAAAGCTGCACAGGGCAGTCTTCTTATTGCGATCCGTCTTCTCATACTCAATGCGACAGTTGAACGATTTGGTGTCTTTGGTCTCCAGTGTGGACTGCTGGGCGATCTCAAACTCCACCACCTTGGAGGGCGGCACCAGGCTGACCGACACATTCCCCAGGCCAGTGGAGTTGTGGCGGAAGTAAACGCTGAAGGTGCCGTTCCCGTGGTCCACGATCTTCCCTGTGATCAGCAGGTTGAGTTTGACGGTCTTGATGTTGGAGTGGAAGTCCCCCCAGCCGAACATCTTTTTGAATTTTCCAGTCTTGACGATGGGCCTGCGTTTAGTTCTGGCCTGCGCCCCCTGAACATCTGTCTGGTTAGATAACCAGTCCCAGAAGTCTTCCATGTTCTCTAAATATGTAATTTCCCTCATGTTGCTCTTGAAGCCAGGGGAGCCCCTGGCGAACAAACGCAGGGGGTTGAGGATCCGTGGACTTGCCCCTGTGGGAGAAAACTTCTGTTCGTTATCGCTTTCCCCCCATTCGATGAGCTCTGTTGCCGCTCCATGCACTTTCCTGCATGTGACCTTCAGAGAAAACAGAGCACAGGTAAAATAAATATTAATTGACACAGAACATTTTATGATATACATTATTGAAGTCACTGACATTTTCATAAAAATAAATTTGGCTCCTCTGTTATATCACTAACTGATATAACACAATATAGATTCAACCTATAGCCTGTTCATGAAAGCTTTTACTTTTTCTGTTATAAACATCTGGGGCCAGATGTATAAATGGTGTGCGCGCACAAAAATTATGTATACGCCACTTTTACCAAAATTGGTATTTATAAAATAGAACGTGCCATGAGAATGTATGTACATCCATGACTTACATCATGCATACAAATACTTTTATGAGTCGTTGCTAAGCTGAGTGTGATATAGCAATGTAACAAAGAGAAGGAAATTGGGCAACATTTGATTTGGAGCCTTAATCTTTTCAGCACACCATAGTAGTCTATTAGGTCTCAACAGAGTTGCATATAATAACATTTTTAGATATATGCGTTAATGTCGTTTTTTCTAGTGTGAGTAAATACGTTTACACATTGTCACCCAAATTGCACAGTAATGTGGCAAAAAGAATGACGCTCATTGGATCATAAATTAGACCTCCTCATGTGTGATCAATCAATAGGCCATTAAGGTTCACAGTATATAACGGTGCGTAGCGGCTGTGCGTAACGATACAGTGGCTGATTTGGTGCTGCTAGAGGACGTTCCCTGATTTTCTGGCCCATGATGATGATTGGCGTTTATGTCCAAACCAGGTCAAACATATCCATATATCACAGCGGGCGACGGGTGCAAACGCATTACAAGGGCCCAAAGCAATTGCATTAAGAGAAACGCTCTACAACTTCAGAAACAATACACATTCAAAAACACGTCAGAAAATTGAAAGCAAATACATTAACAGGAAACATGCTGAGGGAGACAAAAAATATATAAAAAACACCACAGCAATGAGTACTTAGTGCCAAAGACGGAGACAAAAAAAAAGAAGAGGATCTCCTGGATTACGTTTAAATCTGTAAACATAATATATCATCTACAAAGTAACCTACGATGAGCCTTCATATGTAGAAGATGGATGACTATATGAAAATCCCTTGGATTTAACAGATTAGCAGTGTTATTCATAGATACTGTATGCGCTTTGGCTTGTAAAGGTTCCCAACAATAGGATAGGTTTTTTAATATGGTAAAGTGTGAACTTAAAGTGCTAATCCAGACACAGCATGAAGTGTGATCCCTCCATGTACCTCAAAGCCCATTTAGCTTCAGGAGTGATTCCTGGTCCACTTCAGATAAAGCTTTAATCATTCACAGCAATAAGCTTAGCTAGTTTTATTAGTAATTAGTTATGCCGGCTTTCCCCAGGCCCGGTTTTAGGGATCACTGAGAGAAGCAGATGTGAAAGCACTGAGCAGCGGCTGTTTGAAATCTCACTGAGCTGCTGTGCACTACTTCCAGACTAATTATCATTTTGCTGTGAGCCTAACTGAGGCACAGATGTACACAGCTAACAAACTAGGTCTGTCTATCACCGTTTGTTTTGTCACAGCATTACGCCATTTCCACATCTGTAAACATATCCATTCGTTATATAAAAGTGCCATATGCGCCTTGCGAACATTGAATTATTAAACCACCATCTCATGTATAGAGTTCTGCTGTGCAGGAATGGCTCCGCTATTCGAGAGCCTTGGACGTGTAGTGTGAAATCGAAGCGTCTCCCACGGACGGTGAGCCTGGCTCATCTATCAGTCCTCACAGTGCTTAATTAAGACAGTTCCTCCCCGTAAACACAGACGAATGAGGGAACACTGTAATAATGTCCCTCTGTGTAGCTCATCAAATTCACCGGCATTTCATCGACCAATTCCAGTGACAGCAACACCTCAATGAATTTGCCATTTAGTAATACCTTGTGTGCGCTCAAGTTGTTAATTTGATTTGACTCTCGCAACATCACCAATAACGGGCGATGCTGAACTACAGTCAGTGAGACTGTGGACTCCCAACGGCATGGTGCTCGTCTCCCCGCCAGCCGGAGCTGCGGTATTCTTTTCACACCGGGTGTCATACTGCACAACTTCAGAGGTGAAACAAAATGTTTTCTCGCGATGGAAACCTCAGGTGAGCTTTGTGCAGGGTGATTATAATGGAAATGAGAGAGGAGTTTATGTATGATGAGCAACTGGGGAAATTGCTGTGACAACAAGGGGGATCATGAGAGGGATATCTAATACTTAAATGCCCTGAGAG
>OMOT01027348.1:0-18970 GCA_900312575.1 Acanthochaenus luetkenii | reverse complement strand
GAGGAAACAGGGTATCTGCAGGTTCTAAAAAGCTACATTTTGGACTTTATATGTGCTACCTGGAACTGAATTAAAAGACCAATTTAAAAACCAAAATAAAGACATAAATCTAGCAAAATCACAACTATTTCGGCTTGAAAATAGCTCATAAAAGTTATTATTAAATGAGCATAATTGACCATTGGTTACGACGCACAGCCCGCAACTAACCCTGTTGCACACCATTTTCTGTGCCACAGTGGACATGCAGCGCAATGAAACCTGTTATTACGAGACAAATAAAGCCTCAAATGAGTGTAATTAAAACATTGTAATGCTTTTAAAGGAATTACATTTTGATTATGTGTCGGAGAACTTTGTCCAGACTTTAAGGACCCGAGGATACCCTGGGTAACGAGACACACACACACACACACACACACACACACACACACAATAACAGAGATGTGTCAGAGATGAAGGTGTAACCATAGACGCAGTGGAGGAAGCAAGCTAACGTGCTAACCTGATTTTAGCGGCGGCCTGCGGTTAATGGCGTTATGAAGCATCGCCGTGCACCAGCCCACGCCAGCCAGCCACACCGAGTTCCTGTTCACGATCCCCGGAGGAGGGAGCACCTTTGCGTCGTCTGGTATGAACCCCATGGCGAGAATGTATCAACCCCGGCACCGAAGGTTTATAGCTGACTTCCCAACTAGCCTCTGAGCTATCGCCCCTCGAAGGAAGTCAAGGACATAACTAGTGTGTAACGTAATAAGACGCCCGGCCGCAACAGTTCAGAGAGGTTTTGTTCCGATCTCCGAAATTAACACGAAACAACTAGAAAAGGTAGCTGCATTTTCCTCGGGAAAATGTGTGAGATAGTTGTAACGTTACGTGTATTCAGCCAGCAGTAGTAGTAGTATTTGTAGTAGTAGAAGTAGTAACGTTAGTAGTGTGACTGTGGAGTTTATAGTGTATATATATATGTACGTCACCGTATCGTGCTGTATGTTTATCCTATCGGCAGCGCTATAATTTGGACTTATGCTTCGAACATTTATTATAGGATACTAGTTATATCGTGCACACCGAGGACTGCTGACGTCACTGGAGGTACGGTCCCCTCGGTAGCAGGACGAGCCGCGCTGCTGAGGAGAGACCAGAGGGGAGACCAGAGGGGAGACCAGAGGGGAGACCAGAGGAGGGATGTGCCCTGCCCGTTCGATGACCTGACCCATGTATACCAAGTAGTTTTCACGTCGGGGGGAAATCCCCGTGTTTTGGGGTGAGTGCGAGTGATGTTCAAGTTCGACCTGTAAGGCTTGACGTTTATATAAATGTTCCTCCTGCATCCTGTGATTGTGCCAAAATGGCTAATCACACGGCAGCTCGCTAGCTGCTGCTGCTGCTGCTGCTGCTGCTGCTAGCTTCGGCCGTATTCCACCCAGGTTGAGAACGACACGCATTTCGTGGGGGATAGAAACGTTGCGTTATCTCGAATCGACTCGCTTGTGAAATGTCATTAGTGTCGCTACTTTACGTGACGGAACACGATTCAAGGGCGAGGAACGAAATGCGACACGGGGACAGAGAATATTACATTTGCAAGCGATTTCGGTTGACGTTAAATTAGCCATAAAACGTCGTTCGTTCGAACATGGTTGTCGGTCAGTGATTTAAACTCTTGCCAGCAACAGCCAAGTCGACATAACGTGTTTTGAACGGGGATATTCGCTTCTTGTTTGGTTACTACGTTAGGCCCGATGACCGTGTATCTATACTGTTGCAGGGAATATGGCAATTGCCTTTAAAAAAAAAAAATCAGTCATGTGCACAGCCATTTCAAATACCGTTGTGTTTTTCGACACTGACCGACAGTCGCAGAAAAGAGCCAGTGTAACTTGGCGTTACAACGTTTCGAGCTCTCGTCCCCCTCAAAGTGATGCACAGCCCCACCAATCCTGGAGCACAAGACCAAGAACACTAGGGGGGGGAGGCCTGTTGAAGTCGCCACTGAGGACAAAACGTGTTTGTTGATATGTAGTGCATATAAGTACCAGAGGCAGGGAGGCGTAACACCTCATGAATAGCAAAGTGATGAAGCTGAGAGCCCTCCAGTGAGTAGTTTGCACAATGGAATGGAAAGTAACGGAGCTCAAAGGGTGCTGCACCCCCTTCATGCATCTCCCTGAATACTTGACTATGAACAGTAGTGTGTACCTGTTGATGATGAGTAGCTTTTCCCAGTATACTGCATCTGTGAACAAATCAGTGCACTCTAAATGTGATATTGTTATGCTGTTTTCCGGTTTTGAACGAGGGAAACAATATCTATAAAGTAGTAGTAGTAGTGAAAGAACAGCAACCGCGTTGCCACGCAACATGGTCAAATTAAAATCTGTTCGCTCCATTATCGTTCAGAATTTACTACTGACTTCAGGTTTGACATCACTGTTAAAATGTGTCGGGTCTAGTGTTTATATTTTTCACATAGCCTATGCATGTAGTTACAAAATGAGGTATTAGTAAATGGTAAATTGACTATGGATCGTAACCACGGTCAGGGTTGTTTATGTGCCTGAGATTTGTGCGATGGTTGCTGTGGACATAGCTTCCGTTTCAGATAAAAAAATTTGCCCATATATTGACTGAGTATTACAAGTTAGTAAATTATTCAGGGATGTTTCTACAATTCTTTTTCCTAGTAAGGTTTAGAACATGTCATTGGGCTCAAAATTAAAAGTATTTTTTCTCTCTAAAATATGCCTGTACTTCAGTTTAAAAACTAAGTAGACAATAACTTTTATGCCATTAAACACAACTCAGAAACCTTAAAACTAGTTGCTTCTGATAATTCAACCATTTAAGTAAAGGCAGCATACATGTGCCCAAATTAAACACATTCTTTCCCTCCTCCTCTTTGAACACACACACTTCCACTCACTACCACACTATCACTTTCCTTATAGTATGATGGTAATTTCCTGCGTGAGGACTATTGTACATTATTGTTTTGCCCTATGACTTGTTTTTTGTACATTTTGCCATTTTGGTTCTTCATGTTCACTAATGTGTTTGTATCATCATCGTGTTGATATTTGTGCTCTTTTTCTTGTCTCACCTGTACAAATTATTTCCTTATTCTCTTTATGTTTCCAATGCTATCAGTGTATTTATTATGCAAATAAGCTAAACCTGAACTCAAACCTACATACTATCTTCACTGGCATCTTAGTTATTGATTTAAGTTTCAAAGCATGTCCGGCTCACTGAGGCCCTTTTAGCATCTTGCCTGTAGCATCAACGTGCCCTGGAGACAAATGTATTCAGTGTAGTCAAATACATTGATTTGGTGTTAGTACGTGTACTCATCATCCCTTTTCTTCCTTTTTCCCAGTTTAGTATGAGCATGGAAGATTATGACTACCTGTTCAAAATAGTTCTGATAGGAAATGCTGGAGTTGGGAAGACATGTCTCGTCCGGCGCTTTACTCAGGTTTGTATAAGTCTGTGCTTATGAGTCTTGAGTTACTGAATTACAGGGTTAAAGACATTTAAAGTATTCAACTATTTTTCTACTTTTATTTTTAGGGCCTTTTCCCACCTGGACAAGGGGCTACTATTGGA
Source organism: Acanthochaenus luetkenii (assembly GCA_900312575.1). Classification (NCBI taxonomy): domain Eukaryota; kingdom Metazoa; phylum Chordata; class Actinopteri; order Beryciformes; family Stephanoberycidae; genus Acanthochaenus; species Acanthochaenus luetkenii. The sequence goes on along the minus strand of OMOT01027348.1, from coordinate 15,361 downwards.
GTTGATTTCATGATTAAAACTGTGGAGATCAAAGGGGAAAAGGTCAAGGTATGCATAGTTTCAAATTGTCCTTTAAAAAAAAGAAAAGAAGAAGCATGCTTTGTTTGTGTTGAAAGCATGGATGGACAATTGACCATTTCAAACATTTGTTTTGTAGCTGCAAATATGGGACACAGCTGGACAAGAGAGATTTCGCTCCATTACTCAGAGTTATTACCGTAGTGCCAATGCCCTCATCCTTACCTATGACATTACCTGTGAAGACTCCTTCAGGTGCCTTCCAGAATGGTTGAGGGAGATTGAGCAGTACGCTAACAACCAAGTGGTGACTATATTAGTCGGTGAGCAACCATTACTTTCTACTTTAATAATTGATAGGGCTGTAACGTCATCATGCTGATGGTGCATTGTGAGAAAAATGTAGTGTGAACATGTCCTAGTTTTCTGAGCCTACTTAAATGAGACCATGAACTAGCAAGCTGATATTGGAAGCAGTTGTTGGGTAGACTCACAAAACCAAAAAAGGCAATTTAGTCTTTGTTAAGGTACGCTTCATTATCTAATTTCTGTGAAATTCTTGTGGTCACTGAATACAGAAAAAGAAATTGGTCACACACACACAACCCTTGCTTACATCTATCCAACACAAGCAGGCCCACACACACCCCTCCCCTTCCATCTGTCCCATATACACCCCCGCCGTGAAGACCGTGTGTGTTGTGATGCGAGGAGCCAAAGTCTTATTTGTGATGTTGACAGATGAAAATTGTTTTCCTCACAGGTAATAAAATCGATCTGGTAGAGAAGAGAGCGGTTCTCAGACAGAGGGCTAAAGACTTTGCCGAGGCTCAAAGCATGCTGTATCTGGAGACCTCAGCCAAAGAGTCCGACAATGTCGAGACACTCTTCCTTGACCTGGCGTGCGAGCTCATTCGAGAGGCCAAGCAGAACAAGCTGGATAACAATGACACTGCCCCAATGCTCGGCGAGGGTAAAACCATCAGTTACTTAGGCTGCTGCAGCCTCAATTAGAGAGAGCTTAGCCTTACGGCCATGGTGGCTGAAGTAGCCATCGACTGTAGAGGGCAGATGGCAGAGCCCCAATTCCTCTGTCCCTCTGAGCTGGCGTAAGGCCACTTCTTAGTCCCATCACTTTTAGTCCCATGCCTTTTTAACCTTCAGCTGTACACGGGAGTTAGTCGACCTTCGTTTGGCCTTCCAGGAACAAGTATGTTCAGAGGAAACGGTTTTAAGATGCTGCCATTATGGAGAATATTGTCCTCAGTGCAACAGGATGCAAAGTACATCTGGCTTTTTATGCTGCCTGATGCGTCCAGGAACTCTTTTAATATGTTTAAGAAGCTCACTGAATTTGTGGAGGGCTCTATTTTGTCCTGTTCATCGTGAAATGGCAGTATCTCCTTGTTTGCTTTTTAGGATCCGTTTTCATGAAATCTCAACCCTCACCAGCAGTATTGTGAGTAAAAAGCTCCACCAGCTATTTTGTTAGACTCAATATAGCTAACCACAGGTTTCATAATCATCGGTGAAGGTTATCAGTTAATGGTAAGCATGTGTTTACATACAGTATGTTTTAGCCATTACCAGGTCATCAAGTTGCAAAAAGGATTCGCAGACTTCACCTAAAATCCATTGCGCAATCATGTAATAATGAATTTAATAATTAATCTCACCTCAGTTTCTTCTGCTCTGAGGCTGGCATACAATGTTTTTAACCTTCATAATAATTAGATTTTTCTGGAGCGGTTGTTTGCACCTGTCCGTCATTACAAACTGTGAAATATTTCTTTCCAATAGAAAATTAATGTTTACTTGCTGCTAAAAGACATGTTTTCATGGCGGATAACAAAACAATGAAACACACTTGTAAAAATACATTGAACCAGTATTCTGTGACGTCATCAACAACTTAAGGCCTCTTAAATCGTCAGCTCGTCAGTAGAAATTATACACAATTTAATCAAGTGACATTTTTATTCTGTTTCTTTTACCCATAGAAGTGTATACTCCTGCCTTTTGTTGTTGCTGCCTATCCATGAAATGATATAACATTTGTTTTAAGGGGTATGTTCATGTAGTTTTGTATACGACTTGTATTTGTATTTCATAAGCTTTTTGTGTGTGACATTTCTTGATTGTCCAGCATGTTCTGCCATCATTTCTAGTATCTAACTTTATCTTCTATATACTTGCCATAATTGTAATGTACTGTATTGCACAATGCCATATACTGCACACTTATTTTTTGGGTGTCCTATTTTGTCTTTTGTTGTACGGACTTGTAGTTGATCTCGGCACTTTGCTTTTATACTACACTGGTATTTGTTTTTCATTTGTAAAGATGGCCAGCGAGTATTTTGTTTAGCCTTTTACCTTAGCTGTAACAGTAATTACCCATTGTTAATCGCTTGCATCTTCATTTCAACACATGGGAAATACAAAGGAAAACACGGGATATTGTATTTCGTTTACTTTTACTGTACAAAATAATCCCTAAAGTTACTCTGTATAACATTAAATAATTACACTAATTATCTCATGCTCTTTGTCATTGCTTATTTCTGGTCTATGTACTGTAAATGGCTAGTTGCAGAGTTTGAGGGCCAATTTGAACATATACTGATCTTGGGCCAGCTTCCACTACTCAACTGGAATTTAGAGACAAATGTTTGGGGAGACAGAAATTCAGCTGAGGAATATTACTGTGGTTACAAACCCCTGTGCAAATTGGAGTTACACAAATGTTTACCAGACTAGAAATGATCTCACTGGTTAAATGAAACCTCAATGGACAGAGGCAAAAACGTGTTTCCTCGCTAAGTAACACTAGACAGAAGCCTGCTGGGGTAAGAGAGGAGGAAGACAATATTATGAAGCCTAGCACTCTTGCTACTAACTGACCATTTGTACATCGTCTTTAACTTAGCTAGTTAGCCTACCTTCCAGTTCAAACTAGCCTGTAGCTATCTAACGTTAGGTAAGCTAGTTAGCTAGCTGCTGACCTTCCAAGATCATAAACACCACGGTTATGAATTAAAACAGAAGCCATCTCCATTTGTATTTTGACCAGTTAGCGTTAAGTTAGCTAACTAGCTTAAGAGTCAGAAGAAAAAAAACCCGTGTTCTTCGGCTCCGCCCACTGGGGGTTAACGCAACCAATGACATTGTTTCTGCCTCCAAACTGCAACGTGCCACCCGCGTGCACCGGCACAACTCGAGAAGTCCCATCAACCCTTGCGAGTCTACAGTTACAGTTGGGCTCCTTCTGTCAACTGTGTGTGTGCGCTCTCTCTGCTAGGCTGCTAAATGTAGGACACACACACACACACACACACACACCCCTCTCTTGATTTGCTGACAAGCGATTCCTACTTCCTGTCTGAAGAGAAACAAGACAGTGCCAGGATCATGCGACCTCTTTGTGTAAGGACCAGGTTGTGAGACTGCCAACAGTCAGTCAGTCAGTCAGCAGCAGCAGCAGCAGCGATGCGGTCGGACGTCAGGACTGTAGTTCCGGAGAGAGCCGCGGCGACGCTCGTCCTGACGTTGTGTCTCGGCTGTTTACAAGCGATCGCGCTCAAATCACAACTTTTCACCCGGCTTGGCGCCCTAGATTACTCCGCCGAGAGCGCCGTCAGCTATGAGACGTTTTACTGTGACCAGAAGGTGAGTTTCAAATGACCCTCCGCCTTAAAACTGACCACAATGTCTCAAGGCTTCTAAAATGGGACACTTTTTATTGATGTTTTTTTTTTTTTACAGGTATTATTTTCATACATTGGTTCATTTCTTTCTCTTTCAGTTCGTTTTTCTGTTCTCTTTTAGTTCCCCATACAACGTTGGTGTTTATTGGCTGCGTTCACGATCTACTGGAACAAATTGAGTTTACCCACATTTGTAGTCTGACATAAATCTTTATGATGGTAAATCAGAGCCTACATCGTATTAAGTGGGATCAGTCTGGTGTACGTTTTTAGTATATGGTATATGGTCTTTTGGAGAAGAAAAAAAAAGTTACACTTTAATATCATTAATGTTTGTTTATTGTAGTGGCTGTTTATCCTTGTGATGATTACCGACTGGCTATTAGTTTAGCCAGATCTTTACTCGCCACTACCTGCTGTTTGTTGTGTACCCCGAACTACACCCCTAACTACACCACTTGCTCTTTCTTTAATTTTCTATGTACTTAATTCTGTAAAAGTAATTCATGTGTTGTGCCTGCAGACAATATGTGTTTCCCCCTGGCTTCCTGTAGTGAGGGAAAGCCATCACAATTGGCTCTGTTCCTGCCTGCAGAACTATATCTCTCCCTTCTGGCTCCCTGCCCGAAGAGGGTCTCCAGGGCCGTACCCCAGGGGGGCACGAGAGCTGTCCTTTCAGCCCTGATTTTTCTTCTTCTTCTTCTTCTTCTTCTTCTTCTTCTTCTTCTTTAATTTTAGCTTTACGTTACTGTGAATCGAACAGTGGCGGGGCTTGGCGCTCACTTGGTTTCCTCGTATTACGGAGGCGATTTCACCGAAGTCGCATCGCAGCAGGGCCGGTTTCAGCCTGCTGTATTAGGGTGAGCAACTTGGGCGGTTGGCAGCCCGGAGGTTAGAGAAGCGGACTAGTAGCCCGTTCTGCCCATAGCCAACGCCGGCACCGCGTGTATAGCTGCTCATTCATCACCACTATTCACTCATAAGATCTACTTCCTCTATGCTCTATATGTACATATTTGACCTGATTCTTGAGTGTGCTTTAGTTTAGTAATAAATATGTTCCTTTGCATGAAGTCATCTCTTGCGTTCACTGTCTGGGTTGAAATTCAATCCTTCAGATGAGACCTGTTGTTGTCTGTTATCTGGTGCCCCGTTCTCTGATTCAAATCGAAGCTAACTCTAAATTATATTGCTATCGGACACCATTAGTTAAACTATTCACACTACACTTAGTATTGCTCACAATCTCAAGGACAATGGCAGGTTGTTGGCAACGCCACGCCTCGAAACTGAAGCTTTGCGTGCTGCGCACATCACCGTTTTACTGGTGGGATTTTCCAGTGGAAAATATTGCCAAGTTGTGACAATAGCACTGACTAACGTTACACTCTCCTCTAGCACAGCACCTTTTGTTGTTGGCCTATATGGTGTGAATGAGCTATCATCACGTGACACATGACCTGATATCCGATCTGTGCATAGAGTCACCGATAAACAATCCAGCATAGGAGTTTCCGATACTGGTATTGGTATCGGAGCAACTCTATTATCATTAAGGGAAACGTTTCTGCACGATGTGATGACTCTTCATGTTTGTGCGTCAGTTGTTTTCTAGTCTAATAGAAAAATAAATCAACATTCCTCATTGTAGATCCTGTACTGGTCCCAATACCAAAATAGATGGATAAGATAGGACTCAGTCTACAGACTCAAAAGCCCAAGTTATAGTGACTCCTATCTTTTGTCCAGCTCCCCCAATCACAATCCTCTGGTGCCGCCTCCGGAATCAAATTGCGTCTTCACTGTGGTGGGAAGCAAAGCATCATGTTCAGTGACTTGTGAACGTGACTCATACAATCACAAGACTGTGCTCGTGTCTGAATGCTCCCTCTGCTCTGGGCTCTGCGGTCAAAGAGGCAATACTGGAGGGTCACTTCACCCAAACTCTGCTTACTCACCGTTTTATTGGCGTGATGCAGTTGGCGCACCTTTTGTAGGCTGACATCAATCTTTATCACGCAGCCTCAAGTCATAGTACACATCATGGTGTGTTGCGTCAAGCTGATGGAAGTACATGTGTAGGGTCCTTTAGGGGGGAATAGAGTATAACGGAATTTTGATTTGGTTTATAATGACGGTTCTTCTTATTTACCGCCACATTACAGACTAATTGGTCAGCCTGTTCAGTGGACTGAATGTACAACTATTTTGGGGGGGAATTAAAATGCCAGGATGTTGGGCTTTATTGCTTTGGTTCAGTGATCAGCGTCACTTGGGATGCGTCCACATTTAGGTTTCAGTATAGTCTGAATGCAAACTGTTGAAATACTCATGTAGTATGTTGATAGTTTTCACACTGCATGCACACTGTACTGCACACACTATATACCATGCCAGTAAACGGTGTGCTAATTATGGAAACAGAATCTGGAAACGGCTAGCGATGGTGCATTCAGGCGCTCCTCATAAACATGTAAACTGGGGAATGTGTCTACTGAACAGCTGGTATTTACAAGGTGGCAGTGCTCGGGTCTGAATAAGCTGACCAAAGACTGTCCAAGCACACAATGAGTGGACATCGGTAAAAGTATGATCCAATAAATAATAAAGTAAAAAGAAACTACCCCTAATGCTGTTCCTACATAACCGATATAAGTTGAAGGGAAAATACCAACGAACAAGACACACTTTTCTTCAGTAGGGTTTGAATGTAGGAGCATATTGATATACACATAATGTACTAAAGTGTGTCTATTGGCAGTACACAGAATGGTTAGTTTGGATAGTACATACTGTTGGGATTGTGTGTGCACTGAACAGTATTTGGATATGGGGGGATATCCCCCCCCCACACACACACACACTTGATCCAACCCACAGCATCCTGCCTCAGCCAGGCCATCAAGAAGATTGAAAAGACCATTTCCTCCCGTTTGATGCCCATTGTCTTGTCTGATTTTTGTCCCAGCCAATCAACACAACACAAAATAGGTCGCTTATTCTCGGTAAATGGCTAACATCTCTATATTCCTTTTTTCATGACCAGTAGCTTAAATGCAGCAGACTTGCTCTTTTCACAAATGAATCATCGATCATAAGGCCTGTATCTTCTGTGGGTCAGGGTGGTGTGAAGAAAACAGCAAGTGATCTAGCAGTTGTCCAGAGGAAATCCTCCCCAGACAATGAGTGGAAGTGTCCTTTAGCATCCTTTTGGCAAATTGACTGCTCTAGTTTACTACAGTGTTCTGTGGTCGTTTCCCGCAGGGCTCCATTTGCAGGACAGCAACAGATTTAGCTTCCTGTCTTGTGGTATAGTTGCAGCGCTGGTCGAATAGATGTACCTACCTTATGTGCGTTGGGTTTTATTTGAGAGCCCTGATGCTCAAGTGCTGCCTGCAGTAACCACATGGTGGCACTACTTAGCAGGGTGTCAATATGTTGTGAAAAACCAATCTCATCGTTTTTGTGATGCGCAAACTGATTTGGTGCAAGTGATACTGTACACATGTTAAGGCCATGTTATATAATTAACCAATACATTTGTATGCATTCAGCTCATAGTTGTTTATAGGAATATTATAATTGATAATGTTAACACTACAAGAGGATTTGGCTTTTGCTAATTGGTGAGTTTCATTCCAAAATTACATATCTACTATTTGCAAAACCCACTAATAAAAAATGATTGATAGAACAAAATGTAAACAAATAATGGCACTTTTTAAAGGACAGGAAGTAACTTAAATGCTTTGTTAACAACATTATAACAGTCGTACACTCTGGATCCTCTCTGTTTTTCCCCCATTTTGGAAAAGAACATCACCTTTTCAACAGTGGTTACTTTTGCTGCTGAAAGACTGAACCTTTCCTTTAAAGCGTCTGATGGTCCCTCTCGCGCACACTGCCAAGCGCCAAGGAGTAGAGGGTTGAATGAACACATTCAGGCCCCAGAATCTTTTTGCTGTCAATGGCTCATAAAATTGCTGGCTCCTTTTGTATCCACCGAGAAGGGAAGTGAGCGTGAGAGGGGGGAAAAACATTTTGTATGAAGTGTTGGGGCCGGTTTCAAGGGTTGGACAACTCCGCCGTGGCACCGAGCAGCGTCACGGGGGCTGTCTGTGAAGTTATTGGTTTCTTTCTGTGCCCTTTGTTTGATGCAGAATGCAGGAAATATGGTTGAAAGGGGAAGATGCCCGGGAATCCCTGAGGTTTGATGATAGGATAGCTCGGAACTGATGTGGCATCCCTTAAACTGGCTCCACATAAAATACATGAATACAAATTGGGGCTGATTAGCCTGGTATCCAGCCTCAGGTGTGGCACGAGGCCAAGGTGTCCGCTGATCACACCCAGCTCACAGCGGTTTGTCTGGAGTGGATCGGATCCTCCAAAACTCTCAAACTGAGCTGTTGCGTCCTTAAACGCAGGAAACGCCAGGAAGCAGCTGGGTTTGTGGGAAATGTGGTCTTAATTTTGAGAAGCACTAGCAGTACCACTGTCATGAGATGGCGGCTACCAATCCTTTCAACCATGGTCTCATTTCTTTACGGCAATTATACCAAGGTATCTCAATTAATTTGACAATGATATATTGATGTTTAAAAATGCTACATATAGCACCTTTAATGAACTTTCTAGCACGTTTCAGCAACACATTGAGTGTTAATGATGACTTTATGAAATGATCTCAGCTCTCTGAAATTACGGTATGTATGATTTATACAGTCATTTTCTAATTGGCCAATTTTCACTCGTTACAGATTGATCATTTTGGATTCTTCGAGGATGGCACCTTCAAACAGCGATACCTTGTGGCTGACAAACACTGGCATCAGGAAGGAGGCCCCATTTTGTTCTACACCGGCAACGAAGGGGACATCACCTGGTTCTGCAACAACACTGTAAACACACACCCAGCCGTTTCAATCCAGCCACCTTGTATTGACACCGTATGTCATCGCCGGTCTAACGCAAAGCCCGTCGTGGCCTTGTCTTTAGGGCTTCATGTGGGAAACTGCGGAGGAGTTGGGTGCCATGCTGGTTTTTGCGGAGCATCGTTACTATGGAGAGTCCCTGCCATTCGGACAAGACTCTTACAGTGTAAGTGAAGATGCAGTGTTGGGAGTATATTTTCATCTGATGAAATCTGTTTAATGACACATGATCTTTCTTTTTGACTCCCAACTTGGTAAACCATCTACAGCCCTAACGAATGTGTACTTTACATTTGAAGGGTTTCATTCTAAAACGGTATATATCCCAAAACCTGTCCCCTGAAATGTATCACTCAGTACATGGTACTTATAATGCTAGTATTTGGTAGCCAAAGGTCTTAAAATGAGTCAATATCTTCCAAAGTGAGGTTCACTTTCAATGCCAGCAATAATCCTTCAGTGTGTGTTCCTTTTTCCATCTCATGTCATCTCATTTGGGAACAAAGCTTGTCATCTGCTTGCAGGACAGCAAACATCTGAACTACCTGACGTCAGAACAGGCCCTGGCAGATTTTGCGGTACTGATTCAGAAGCTGAAGAAGACCATACCAGGAGCTCAGCTCAGCCCCGTCATCGCTGTCGGAGGTTCCTATGGAGGGATGCTCTCTGCCTGGATGAGGATGAAATACCCCAATATAGTAGTAGGGTGAGACGGATGTCTGTCTGATCGTGAGCAACTGCAGGTTGGATTTACTTCAAGCTGTCCTAGGCAACTTTGCACGTTGGTGTTGTATCAGTGTATTTTTTAGCCAATATTAGCTAGTTTCCTATGCCTGTCCTCGAAGCAGGCCGTTACTCATATACACTGGGGTTAGGTGCCCTTGCTCGTGGACACTTTGGCAGCGTTAGTATTGGGGATCCAACCAGCAACCCTTTTGACTACTATGCAGCCTCTAATCAATCTGCTGCCCTGGAATGCATGTTACTTAAGTGTTGTCATTCAGATCACCTGGCATGACGGGAGGTGCAGCTGTTGAGGGAACAGTGGAAATGTTTGAGCCTCTTTCTGTGTTTCAGAGCTCTGGCAGCCTCTGCGCCGATATGGCAGTTCCCCGGCTTGGTGCCGTGCGGAGACTTCTACAAAATAGTAACGCAGGACTTCGCCAGAAGCGGCTTCAACTGTGATGTCAATATCAGACGGTCGTGGAAGGCTATCGATAACGTCTCTGCCACTGGTGAGTCACGCGGTAGAACCGGAGGGAAGTGGACTGGGTGTTATTGATGGGCCACCATGGGACTCTGACAACATGGCAGGCAGTGTACTGATAGTTTTGATGGATTGGTTTGTCTTTTGAATGGTGAAAGTGTCATATTCTAAGGAAGTAATGCGCATTCATCTACTGGTTCTCTATGTTGATGTTGTGCAACGACCATTTTTATCGAATATGGACAAAAATCGGAACGCAGTTCACTTAAACGTTGCCAACACGGGGATTTATCTCTGCATTTGCGATGACTGAATCTTTTCTTTGTGTGCTCTTTTGACAAGACGACGGTCTTCAGTGGCTGTCGGAGGAATTTAGCTTGTGCACCCCTCTCAAAAGGAAGGATGACGCCGTCGGCTTCAAGGCCTGGCTTCAAGAGACCTGGGTGAATCTGGCCATGGTGGATTACCCCTACGAAGCCAACTTTCTCCAACCACTTCCTCGTTGGCCAATCCAGGTAAATATGGTCACAAATTAAAACGTCACCAGCTAATATAGGAAACAATATCTGAAAATGAAGCGTCACAAATCGTTATTCGTGGCCTGGACTCCAAAGGACGAATGTAAACGTTTCGTTAAACTTCTCGTGCATTTGTTGTCACAACGATTCCGTTTTCTTTGTAACTTTCACGTTTTTGTTTGTCTTGAGCCAAACGCCTGATCTGGCCTGACAGCCTCGCCTTAGTTGAACCGAACGTGTGACGCAGCCGATTGTGTTTTGTTGTGGTGTTGCAAGCTTTTGTTTACACCAGCTGTCAATGAACCTCATTCATATTCACAAGGATCCAGTTTCCGCTTAGATTCGACGTATTCTTTAGATGAGCAGCTACAAGTAAGCCACCGGCCTTTTCTTCTCTCTCTCACCAAATAGTCCTTTCATTCGCGCTCTCCTTCAGATCTGTGAGGTGTCACATGGCACCGCAGCAAGAGGGCGGTTCACCACACTCATTTGAATGGGATTGTAGCAAATCAATACAATACAAATCAAGTAACTTGCCAATACGGCAAAATAACGACAAGTGCATAATATGGCCCAACCCAACAAACTGAAGTTGTTTTCCCACATCTTTAAACCCTCTTCTTCTGTTCCTTTCGTCTTCGTTGAAAGGAACTTGTGACAGCGCAGCGGCCGTTTTGCGGCGCCCGATTGACTTGGGTGCAGTGTATTCCACCAGTCAGCTTGGCGTGTCACGTGCGTAAACCAAGCCCCGCTATTGACCCTCGCTCTGGGTGTGGCGCTTGAACGCCCCTCTGCGGCGCCTCACACGCAAACCGTTGTCTTTTGCGATATGTTTTTGTTTGGCTCATCTCCGCGGACTTTCACCGCATATCAATGGGCACGTTTTGCCACCGAATAGATCCAGGTGAGATGAACACTAAATGGGTCATTTCTTTACTTTTTCTAGTTTGGTTGGTTCCTTGCCTTTGAATGTCTGCGACCCCTATGGGTGGTTTAAGCGGTTTAGGCCGTGGGTGCAGAGAGGAGCTTTTTCTAATGACAAAGCTAATGTGATTATCTGAGTGAGTGTGAGAACGGGGTATTGAGGGCTTAGAGGGGGGAAATCTGTTGGCGGAGATGAATGTGTAAGCCTAATCCGATCTGAAAAGTAGGGAGAAGATTCTTTGGAGCAATTGCAGTTTTTTTCCTTCTTCTCCACGGTATAAATCTTTGGTTGGACTTGTCTGTAGCCCTCCTCATCCATCGGCCACCAACTCCTCCCCAGCCCGCCGGACAAAAGCCTTAGTAACAGACTCGACACTAGCGCAGCTCCCCTCCAACCTCCCAACACAAGCAAGCCCAGTTCCTCCGCTTCACAAAGAGGGCAGAACAACAGCCAACGCCGCTGCCGCTGCAGCCATAACAACACGCAGTGCAGCGGCGGCAGGGAAACCAAGCCGAAGTTGAAACTTAAAAACTTTTTTTTTGATATCAAACACACTGTGAACTTTTGAGAAACCGAACGTGCCCCCAAAACGAAACGGGAATACGGCGAGGAGAACCTCCCCTACGTTTTAAATCTTTTCCATCATTTGTTAAGCTAGTGGAATGTTTTTCTTCTCATGCCAAGATCAGAGCAGTAAATTCAAGTTAGGCTCACTTTCATTCCAGTGAATTTCATATGCAAATCAGGCGCCACCACTATGTGGAAAAACACTTTATGGGCCACAAGAAAACAAGTAAACAGCTCGGCTCTAAGGGAAGTAGATATTTTGATAAGTCTACTTTTTCACTAATGTTATTTGCTGACATCATCTTGAAGATATTAATGCCTTATCGATATCGATATTTATTACCGGCCTGAACTATAATCTAATCACGAACCTGCTATCATTTCTTTTGTGTTATCTGTGTGTTTTCAAGGTGGTGTGCAAGTATCTCAGTCTCGACCCCGCGGTGTCTGACTACCAGCTGTTGCATGGCATCTCCCAAGCGGCGAAAGTGTACTACAACTACACCGGAAGCACTTCCTGTCTCAACACATCCCGGACAGCGACTGGCAGCCTGGGTTTCCTGGGCTGGTATTATCAGGTACGGCAACAACAATTATTCCGGTCGCACTGAATAAATCACCGGTGAGACGCGTAAGCGGGCAGCTCTACCTGTCGGCGTGAATGTGGGTTCAATCCCTCCCCCCCCACCAGGCTTGCACAGAGATGGTGATGCCCATGTGCACGGATGGCGTCCAGGACATGTTCGAAGCCCAGGACTGGAACTTCCAGGCCTTCTCAGATGAGTGTCATGCACTGTTTGGAGTCGGGCCTCGGGCCGACTGGGCACGCACGGTCTACGGGGGAAAGGGCATTGGCTCCCACAGCAACATCATCTTCAGGTAAACGTTGCATGTCAAATCCCAGACCTGGGTTGAGTCCCTTTGCTGGGCTTGTCTGGTACGACGGAAGCAATGGATGTGCAAATTCTGCCCATCTTCGTTTGATTCGATACAGAAGGAAAGAACGAAAGAAACGTTCTTTATACTTTACTTACTTATTGGCACTAGAATACACAAAAAACTATTATACCAAAAGTGATGGCAGAGGGCGCAAAGCTCCTGCCGAAGCTTTTTTTCTCGAACCCTAACGCATCATGCCTTATATCAGTACCCTAATGTGTCATACTCTGTGTTCCGTGTGGCAACATCTGTGCTGAGCTACGTTCCCTCTGCTGTTGTATTTCAGTAACGGGGGACTCGATCCGTGGTCGAGTGGCGGAGTGACTCGCAACATAACGGATTCTCTGGTCGCCATCGTGATTCCTGACGGAGCCCATCACTTGGACCTGCGCTACAACAACGACTACGACCCGCCCTCAGTCCGCGCAGCCCGGGCTATGGAGGTGGCGTTCTTCAAGGAGTGGATCACGCAGGCTAAAAAAGCACCTTGAGCTGCGTTGCTCCCCGACCTCTAAAAGCAGCATTATTGTTCGCCTACTGGGATGTTACTGATGTCCAAGGTATCCCAGCTTGACACGGTGCTCTTTGCCAAAGTTCAAAGTCTTTTAATCAATGTTGGTGATTATTGTTATTTTCAAACCGAAATTATGACATTTTAACGGAATCTTTTAACTTCATGTTTTATTTAAATTATAATGATGTCACAAATAAATTCCGATTGCTTTTTCTTTTAAATCGTTGTTATTTATGTTAAATGCTGGAGTAACGGAACAACCAAAAACGTGTTTTTATCCAAGTAGACACTCCACTGCTTTGTGCCAAACCATATCTTTTGGAGGTTTTAGCTGTAATTTGGGGTGAAAATGAAAGTTACGTATCGAGGAGATTTATTTACATGTATTTTTATTTGTGTATTTATGTGATGACTTTGTCATTCTACAAAGATATTTACAACAGTTGGGTCCACTTTGTTGTTTTGGCTCTCCTGTCAAATGTTTCCAAAACCCACTTTCGCCCCTCTGGCTCCAAGCCCTCATTTGCTAGTATTTACCATTTTTATTTCACCTTTAGTTTCAGGGCTATGAAATAATTCTACCAATAATTCTAAACTCTTTTCTAGTAAGCATGTACATTATATTTAGGCTCTGACTGTAATAGTAAACCTGATTTGTAATTGTTCACAGAAAGAGAACTGTCCTCTCACTTTTTTTCTTTTTAAAAATTAATGTCTCATAGACTACAGCTTTAAAATGTTGTCATTCCCAAGAAACATGTCTTCCAGTGAGATTGATTAAAAAGTTGCGTATGATATGAACATATCATCTCTTCATTATTGTCTTTTAATCACACATATATGGGTGTGATTGTACAATCCTACCCTTTGTAATGTATTTAATTTAATTTGTAACAAAAGACTGGGCCATTTAGGTGTCTTCCATCTAGTAGGAACAATTGCATGTGCTTGCGATTTAATGAAAACCCAATCGGAGGAGGCCAATAAAGCGAGTGGCGGGAGGTTATTGCAGCAACGCCTGCTGACCTCGCCCCTGTGGACCGACCTGTGGGATTCCCCCTGGCATGTATTCATTCCCTGGCCGCCTTCTAAAGCTCTAAATTGCAGTACCAGGACAGCCCATGGTCCCTGGTTTGTTCCCCCCCTGCTAGTAATATTATTAATACTAGACATGGGGTGCCGAAGAGGTTGAGAGGGGTTGATGGAAGGTTAAGAGTGAGGCGGTGAGGGGATGCAGGAATCAGCAGGGACCAAGAGGCCTTTTGTGGTTCGCCGTTGAAGTCACCGTTTATTTTCATTTGGTTATTTTTGTGTCGTAAGTTTAAAAAAAAGCGTTTGCTCAAATGTCATTTTGTTTTTGTTGTTGTCATTTTCCTCGAACCGCTTTGGCCTGTTGTTTATTTATTTCCCCCGCCTTTTTTTGGTACAATCTGGAACAAGTACTAGTTCCCGACACGACATGACTGTGAAGCAGATGGTGATCAAGCCCTGCGCCGGTGTGTGGGTTGATCCACCGAGAGACACAAAGCCTGACTTCTCGGCGTTCGGTCACAGGGTTGACTCGGGTTTCGGACACCCCTGCAGAAAGACACGCAGCTAAACATGGGGGAGGAGGTCTCCGTCCCCCCCTCAGACTTTTCTCAGGACTTTGAGAGGTCATTAATTTTGTCAGCCCTTTCTAAGTCCCTGACACTGGCCATCAATCAAAGGTGTTATTAGTATTCGGCTGACCCTAAACTCTCTGGGTTTGTCCCCGCTCAGACGGGGACCACACACTAGTAGGAAGAGATTAAGGCGGTGTGCGTCACGTCACGTTGCCCTGCGGACGGCCCAGGCAGCCCACCTCGCTCCCTGGGGGGTTGGGTGCTGAATAAGTACATTCCCGGGAACAGGGAGGGCGTGGCGGTAATGTTGAACAATATCTCAACAATATGGATCTGTGTACTTAACAGCTCGCCGGTTGTGGGAAGAGGACACCGGGGATTTGTAACGATTTTCTCCCAATTAAAAATCCCCTTAGTATGCAACTTGC
>OMOT01027346.1:0-10698 GCA_900312575.1 Acanthochaenus luetkenii | reverse complement strand
TTTGCATGTTCTCCCCGTGTTCGCGTGGGTTTCCTCCGGGTGCTCCGGTTTCCTCCCACAGTCCAAAGACATGCAGGTCAGGTGAATTGGAGACTCTAAATTGTCCGTAGGTGTGAACGTGATTATGACTGTTTGTCTGTCTATGGGACGGCAGTAGCTCAGGAGGTAGAGTTCCCGCCCAGCAACCGCAGGGTTGAAGGTTCGAGTTCAGCTTCTCCCGGGGAAAACAACGAACTGTCGTAGGGTCCCTGAGCAAGACACTTAACCCCAAAATTGCTCCCGTTGAGCAGGTTGGCGCGTTGCATGGTTGCCTCTGCAAACGGTATGATGATGTGTGGGTCGCTTTGGATAAAAGCATCTGCTAAATAATGTAATGTAATGATGATATGTACTGTAAGTCGCTTTGGATAAAAGCGTCTGCTAAATGCCGTAATGTAATGTAATGTAATGTAATGTACATGAGGGCTGCAACTGCAGCTGCACCCCAACCCTACTATGACATCCCTCTCTATGTAGTTGTTGACGGACTGTTCTTGCTGACAGTCTGATCACGTCCTGCATTGACATTCTCAGTCACCTGAGGAATAGTTGCTCTTATGTTTTTCCTTACATATCGCACTAATGCACGAGCATCACAGTGATCACTTTCGACCACAATTTCCGACCCTATTTACTGATGCCGCCACAGTGATAATAGATTTTTAATTGTGTCAACAGGAAGGAGGTTTATTTCAATGTGGAGACATTGTGTAAATGAGTTTAAATCTCCACCTCCTTCGATTGTTTGAAGAGCATCTCGCTGATGTGTCAGCTACAGTATTTTATAGGGACATGAAATTAATCTATGACCTTTATCAACCTCTATCAGCGACCAGCAGGAATTGCAACAACATCGACAAGTCTCTGATACAGATACAGAAATAGAGAAGAGTAAGCTAGCTAATTAGAGCAGAGATTCAACAGGAATGTCTAATGAAGAAGTGGTATATCACAGATTGGAGATTGAATGACTACATAGATTCTCGTCATGTTGTGCCCACTAGGATTTTTGTCTGAGTCATAACCCCCCCACAAACCCATAGACACTCAGAGGGCTTGTTAGTGCATCACTCTGTCTTGTGCCTATATGTTGTTTGTTCCCATAGTCACAGAGGTGTGTTTTAACTCCCTCGGTGCCCAATTCCTCAAGCCTTCTCATCTCTCACTCTAGGCTACGCTCAGTTTTCATTTCGTTTTCATCTATCAGGTCTTAGAAGTGCAATTTCCTGGTTTTTATATAAAGCACTGTCTCTGCGATCGCAAAGATGTATTAGCTGCGCGCCCATATTTGCAGTAAACGGATTGCGACATTTTTGCCTTGGTAAATGCAGTCTCCTTTCATATTGAGTAATGTATTTTAGATTAAACAGAGAGAAGAAGAAAAAAACATGCACAGGAAAATGGAAAATATTTTCCTGAGTCTAATTAGAAAGCTAGATATGTTTGGTTGGAGGGAGGGAGAGGAAGAAGTGAGAGACATAAAAGAAAAGACTTGTGGAGGCTCACTGACAGCAGGACTCAGATGGAAGGCAGGAAAACTGCTAAGAGGTAGCAAGGACTTCATTTATTACACTATGTGAAACACGTGTAGGCACAACGCTGCTCCAAATAAATCAATCTTGCAAATTGTTGTTTGATTTCTCCTACTCATCTCCATCTGTAAATGAACGCTTTAAGGTCCCCCAGCGTACGCCACTTTCACACAGAGATAGGTAATGCAAGTAATGACTAGCTGAAAGATTGTTTCTTTCACTAGCGATTGTGAATATTTCATTAGAATTCAGGGCTCTTGTGTTGATGTCTGCAGAAGGCCTGGTCAAATGCAGTTGGGGAGGAAGCCTCTCGAAAGTGCTTTTCATTGCCACTACAGTCTGAAACTTAACCATTGAATCTAAACATTAGGTATCTGACTGTGGCAAAAAAGGAAGCTACTTTACATTTTCACTCGATATAACCCTATGTAGCACTCTCTTCCCTGTTTTCCTATTTATGTAGAGTTTTGGTGTTAACAGTGTGAACTGACCTCAGCATGCTGTTCCTCATTTATGATTTTAAAGAGCAAAGGCATCAAGTCGAGAATTGATTTGTCTCGTGTATTCTCATTTCTGACCTTTTCGTATATGTTCAATATGTTTTCCTTTTTAGAGCCATGCCTACACTCTCACTCAATCGGCAATATATTCTCACTGTTCATCTTCACCTTTATGTTACGTAAATCAGGAAATGTCTTCCATCCCATGGAGGGTCACCTATTTCTCATTCTCTTTGTTTGCCGTTAGGATTATTTCTCCTTTGTATTTGACCGACCACTCATTCTATCCTTAGCTGTTCACTGACCTATTCTCTGTATGATCCTGACAACTCTTCAATGCCATGATACAAAACCCTACAACCACACCTATTCATTCCTTTTCAATGTTCCCTTTCATCTCCAGCTTCTCACCTGTTCCTTATCTCCCTTGTTTCCTGTGGTTCCTATCTGATCTCAACCATTTAAACCGATTCAACATCAGATTTTTGAAGAAAAGTACTGCCTTCCGATTAATTGACTGATTCTCTCTCCAATTCCTTAGACTACTATGTATTCAGAAATGTCATAGAAAATCCCAGACTCCTTAACAGCTATTCTTCATCTATGAATAACAAGTAACATTTTCTCACATCTCACGTCTTGCCTGATAGGTTACACTGCATTTGATCAGTATTTCCCAACATTTTATGTCGATTTTCATTATCATCTCCTAATGGCTTCATTTCTTCCATCTGCTCAACACCTACCTGCATCAAGTCAATATCTTAAGTCAGTGACCTCTGGAGCTGGGCATGCTAGACATGCAGACAGGCCACAGCAGACGAAGACGAACCGTAGCAACTATACTTAATATAAAACGCTCAAAATAGTTTTCACACTTTCCTACTTTATTTGTACACAAAGTTCATCCTCCGACTTTGTCATAGAAGCTGTCGGATGTCTTCTGCATTTGTAAATCAATAGTGTCTAACACTTTGAAATAAAGATTTTGATAAGCAGCCTTTTTGTCAGCTCTCCTCTCTTCCTCTTTGCTGGGTTCTCCTGCTCCTCTACCTGTACACGGTCAAACTCTTCTCGCTGTCTTTGTAGTTGCTCTCCTGTTCTCTTCATTTCACTCACAGAATACTCTAAGCCCTTGGACGTCCTTTTGCAATGATAATGTTCCCTCAAAAGTCCTCAGAGAAAACGGTACAGAACGTAACGTATCGCTCATATTTGACAAGTAAGTTAGTGTGTCACTGTGCTAACCAGGCATGGGAAGGGCCAATCAGCTAGCTGGTGGCAGTGTTGTGCATGCATGTTTCCAAGATAAGCTGGTTCACAGACAGCTTTTCTGTCCACCATTCTCACGGTCATTACCATGAATACAAAGGGCACATACGCGAATAAGCTGACCACCTGGCAGCTTTTCTACGAAGCCCCACAAGACAAACAAAGAGTTGTTTTTATTGCATTTGAAAAAACTCATATGCTTATGTTAATTATAATACAATTTTACATTTACATTTAAAATACATTAAAATTAAATTGTAATATGTAAATGCTCTCATCATATTCAAATGCCTTGGGCATGCGCCACATTTATAGCTTATTATGAACGCTCACCACTGATTCACAGTATGTTTCCGAGCTATACTGGTGTCATACAATAGTTGTCTCTCCTGTAGTCAGTACCATGGATGGTGGTTTGAGTGCTGTGTAGGCGCCCAACAACTGTGGACACCCATATAGTACAAAGACCTCCCTGAAAAACAAGTCTATTAACTCGCTTCCTAAAAGGTTGTTATATCACGCAGTGTTGTCATGATACAATAATTTTGACTTGACTTTTACTTCTTCAATACCACAGCAAACAAAAGCCAGCAAGCAAGCCTCATGAGATGTGGTACTGCTAGAAAGGTTATGTTGGTCAGTGCCACCTATCATGACAACATGGAGTACCAGTGAACGTTCCCAATTATGTCAGGATTATTATGTCAAAGGAAACGGAGCCTCAGCCCAATCCATGGTCAGACCTCCAACCACCTGAGAACAGGAACCTTTGGCAAGCGCTCTGCAGGTCCAGGCCATCAGGAAGCTCCAGGCACATTACCTGTAGAAAAGGAGCCCAGAGAGGGGCTTTAAGCAAAAGTTGTAATAAGCAGTCTCAATATGTAGTCTCTACATATTAGCTTTAGTCACTGTCTCTATATATACCTGTTGGGGCCCTAGCAACAGCAACCACTGCCATCATCACCTGGCTAGAGGGCATGCTGACACGGGGCCCCATAGCAATACCTTTTAACACCAAGTCATAGCCACTAGAATAAAGAAGCGTAACAGGAAGAAAGCTCAGCACACTTGATTGTGTGTTCAGCGGCTCAGTAGACGTTAGAAAATGTTCCGTTTGACTGTTTCAATATTCTTCAATCAGGGTTTTGTCATGCCATATATTGTTTCTAGCTGTTAGTGGTGTCATGATTAATATGATCAAAATAGGATTTGTGGCAGCTATTTAAAAAGGTCCTCCTGTTTAGGGACCAGTTGTGTTCATTCAACCATTTCCAACCTTCCCACTGTTCACACATTGTAATGAAGGTTGGCATTACCACTCAAGTGTTTGTTTTTTTAGATTCTTAGCAGGGTGGTCAATATTGTGGCTGACAGCACCTAATCAGTCAGGCCTGAGGCTTCTCAGGCAGCTGTCCCTCCATCTCTCTCAGTCTGCTACCGTTGGAGGCACTGATCAGGCGCCGGCTCTTTATGGTGCCGTATTAATCATAAGTCTCCTAATAAACACCATTAGACAAATGCAATAATAGCGTCTCAACATGCACCGCCTCACAGTGTTCAGCATCATCATCCCCAATTGTTTACTTGTCGTGAATGATAATTTAATTACGTGACGTCAGATGGAGGATCCAAATATTATGGATAGATTATAACAAGATCAACGCCAAACAGCTCCTGCAGTGGCTTACGGAAACTTAGCTCTGTAGGACTAACATCAATCACATTTATATGTAAATAGATACAATTATCTGTTCTAATCATCACACACTACTCACGAGGCTGGGAAGAAAGGAGTGCTTGTTACTTTAATTCTGCCAGTGTGAAGGAGACAAAGTGTGAAGGAGACAAAGCGACTGATAAAGACATGTGGTACTGAGCCAAGAAATCCTGTAAAATAACACCCACTTCCTCAAAGCTTCCTGATAAAAGGTTCTATGAGTAATCACTAAATGGCTAGACAAGGAACACCAAGGTCAGCTTAGCCTATTTCAGGATGAAAGAGGGCTAACACTTCTGCACAACTTCCATTAAAGAAAGGCTTCTACTAAGAATTCATGTTACTCTATCTAACACAACAGAATCTCGCCATTACGTTGCATTTCATTATGAAAATTAACTATGAAATCACTTTTTCATCCCCCATGTTTTCAGTCTTCCTATATAATTTTTTTTTTGTTAATTCCTTGTGCCTCCGTCTCCTCCCCAAGCACATACTGTCTCCATGTATCGCTGCTCCTCTGGTCTGTAGGGCTTAGAGTTTGCTGTGGGTTTTCCTGTTAAGAAGTCACAAGGTCGGCCTGGGGGGGGGGGCAACGAGCCCTGCCTTCAGTTGACTGGAAAAAGGCATGTCACCAGAGCACGATGCACCCAGGAGCTGCAACACACGATCCCTAATCGATAAAGAGGAAACAATGATCCTCATCCCCCTGGTGGGAAGACGTCATGTGTAATGCCAAGCCAGTCGCCTCAGCCCTCCTGTCTCGGTTCTCTCTGAGGAGGAAGGGTTGTCTGAGCGCCTCAGAGCCCACACAGACACCGATCTGTCAGCATTGTAGACGGGGCTTAAAGAGTAGAGCTTTAGTGTGTGGGGACAGTGACAACCACACACAAATAGGAACATGTTGAGAGCACCTGGCTTGGAGAAACACCCTCTCCTCTCCTCGACCCCCTTTGTGTTGATATGCACATTAGAAGCTGAACTGCCTTAATAAGGAATAGTCATCTGTTTTGTTCACTATGAAGTTTACATAATGCATGACTGTACAGTTTTGCTTCTGGGTGAACTCAAATTAGCCGAGTCGTATTGAAATGCTTTCCCAAATTGAACTGAAGGATGTAAACGTTTAGATGTTGCATCCTGTATACTTTCAATTAAATGCCAGCAAGCAGCCAACCTCGACTCATAATTGCAAAGTCATTAACGGATCTCGTTTGTAATTTTCCACTTTGTGGTGTCTTCACAAAGCCTGACATTTCTCCTTCATTAAACCATTTCATCCGCCTGCTTATTAACAATTGCTTTGTGCCAAAATACCAAAGTAATTACGAGTTATGAGCGTAATTATTCACATTCACACTGAAATAACATTACCTAGTCTACACGTTTGTATCATGAGCCTTATTTAATTCTACTTTTTCTATCATTGAACTATAAAAGCCAAATCATGAAACTATCCTCAGCAAGTGTTCTCTACTGTAGGTGTTCATTTAAATACAACAAACAGACAGAAATGCAAGGATATCTTAAAATAGATGTATATTTTACTTTAGTTACCATATTATTTCCACAAATGTCTCAAAATGGTTGTTTTACTAATTCAAGAAGCATTGAACTATGCTTTCTGTAGATTTTTGAGTGAGATGGAATGTTATTTTCATTCAGTCCTGTGAGAAGTGAGCAATATAAAAGCCAAGAGCGGAACCATCAATCCATTTAGTTATACTAGTTAATGTACTGTGTATACAGATACTGCACTTTAGGTTTATGATTACGGTTGATTACAAGGTGTTATATCTAGGCGTCTACACTGGTTTCCATAGGTTTTATAAGGGAACTACATAGTGATAACAAGTAGACTCCTTGCACTTCTTTTCCTTGCCAGTAGATCCTTCCCATTGTGCAGGTTTTTCTCCCAGGACCCAGACATGATTCCTGGCTGTTATAATCAACTTGGATCCTTCGGCGTTCTGCTCTGTCTTTGGTCTCTTAAGTCAAGGAGTCCTATATCCCACGGCAAGGATAACGGCAGCTTTGTATGATGTTACTTCTGACATATTGAAGAAGACATCAGATAAATCTGTGCTTATCCTTGTTAGCAACTCACAGACTCCAAGAAGCTCTGCTCCCCGAAACACCACCGGTCAAGCTCGTGACGTTGGGTAAGACTGAGAGACTTTGGGTTTATGTGACTCTTTCCTCTTTCCTCTTTCTTCCGATACTTTCTGTTAGACGGTTTTGAATATGTGCTAATGTCAGCCAGTCCTTTTGCAGCATTATGATAAGCATGATACAGTGATTTTCTCTCTCAAAGCTGCAGTGTGTTTTGAGTTTATGATATGGGAAATGAACTGATCTGTCACCACAGGATGTCAGCAGAAAATACGTTTTAAATAATGGCCCCTTTATAGGATGTGTTGATTTAGGGCTTCATTCAAGTGCTGTTGTAACTATCATAATTATGAGTTGAGCACACTTGAACAAAGTTCACAAAGTGGTGAATACCACGAGGAAACTGGGCACAGAGGTGACGTTTAGGGGGCCTGTCTTGGTGGAAAGATGGCAGAGAGCATGGAGGCGGTGTCACCAATGAATGGCAAAGGGGAGAAAGGATTCATTAAAACATAAGTTACCATGCCTGGTCTCCATTTTTTCCTCTTCATTCTGCTGCTGCAGCTCGATGCCACTTGATTTCAGCCACCCATATTTTTGATACAGGGTCAGCAGTGTTATTATTTCTGACCAAAAACTCTTGAATACATGACAAACTGTATTTAAGACTTCTGAACTCAGAGGAGCACTTTAATTCAGCATGAATTAATACCTTTGTCATTTGCAGCATTGATGTCGTATCACATGTCATATGTATCCTATACATCGATGTTTAACTCGTTGGAGCGCCCACGTCCAAGATGCCGATCGTACGGTCAATTATTGTGACGCTCCTTGTTGTTGTCATGAGGTACTTTACGATCAGCCGATATTGTTGTATTCTTTTGAAAGACCTCGAGGAGCGAAGGAAACCGACATCGCTGCATTATTTGCCGCCTGTGTTGACACACTATGACCCCAAGTGGGAAATGTCGAAGCCAACAAACAATTCCCACACATCCTACTTGTAATTACCACTATGAGGCGTGAACGTTTTTTCCCAGTCAGCAGCTCGTGTTTACAGCAAATCCAATATGGCTTTAGTGCTTCTCAAAGCAATGATGATAAATGTTAGTCCATACCGCCTGTATTTATTTGGGGTAAATTAATCAGCTGGTTTTTTTGCCAGTGAACAGTGTCAGTTCTTCAGCTCATTTGGTGTTGTAGTTGATCTTCTGACGTTGGTAATTCAGCTGTAAATCTCTTCAGTGGGGTTCGTTGTATATCACAGATCCATTTGAGGTTTGGGAGGCATAGACAAGACACTTGAAGTGACAGCAAGCTCACATCTCTCTCTCTCTCTCTCTCTCTCTCTCTCTCTCTCTCTCTCTCTCACACACACACACATACACACACGCACAAGGGCAAAACTAGGTGAGCTGCCCCACCGGGTCCACATGGTCCTTCACACTCTGCCAGCATAATGACATGGGCTCTCGCCATAGCCAGCGTCTGTCCATCAGGTTCCCGGGAGCGAGCCGTTTAAAATGGATCTGGGTCACAGTGGGATCCCCTCTGTCCGCCATGTGGAACCTGGAAGCATTTTATTCATTTGGGACAGAACTGCCCGCATTATTACAGCCAATCCACATGACACGCTGAAGTGATAGCTGCTGCATTATGTATTACGCTTAGCAGGTGTGTTCTTTTGCACACTCTTGAGATACTGCTGTGCACTGTGTCAAATGGATTCATGATGGCGACGTGATAATACATGCCATGTTAAACACCGATATCTAGAAAAAGACAACGGAACTTTAGGCCACTGTCAGGCAAGTCGGGAGCTCAAGCTACAGAGATAGCCTTTTGAATTCAGTGATATGAAATTGACATTGTCACTCCACCTTACGAAGCCCTCAATCACAGGACCATGCCCCGACTCGCCCCCCTGAAGCAAACTGACTATAACGGAATAATATGCTAAATTGACAATGAATCTGTCTTCATGTATATAGAATATATAGGAGGGGAGAAAGTACGCAGCCCTGGGGAGATCCAGTTGATGAGACTAGCTGTTTCGAGAGGGCCCCATTTACTCTCACCTGTTGGGACCAGTTTGTTTATAAGTCCATTATCCAACCAACATGCCTTAGTCTAACTTAAAATGTGAAAGAAGTTTGTATGCAAGCAAGTGTGGTTGAACGGTATTAAGTGCAGATGAAAAGTCGATGACCAACCTGCCATCGGTTTCGGGGGCCCTCAGTACATGTAACAGTGTCAAGGAGGCCTCCTCTACGCCCCTAGTGAGAAAATGAAATGAAAGATGTTCAGAACATGATCTCGGTGCCTTTCCACATGTTGTCAGGCCTCTGGACTCTTATTCACTCTCATTTTGCGGAAACAGGTTGGCTACACTTTTTTGCAATCACACTCCTCAAATCTAAGATGCAATTAATTAAATGCATTAGCTAGCTCTCGGTCACTTTGAGAACCATCAAAGGAGATAGCACTGTTCCTCCTGCGTCATCTTCCTCATACCATTCCAAGCTGCTCTCACATTGTTGCTTCCCATCTCTCCCTCGATCTTTTCCTTATATCTTAACCTACACTTTTTGATTGCTGCCCTAAAGGCAATAACATCCCCTTCTTACTAAGGGACACCCAAGGATTGTTGTTCAGGTAAATCATAACATTTTTCATGGAAATAAGCATATTGCTGCAAAAAGCAACGTAACTGCACACCACATCCGTAATTTCATCAACATTGTCCGTGTTGCCATGAAAAATAGACCAGTCTGTACAGTCGAAACAGCCTTGTAAAGGACAGAGTGCTGACCTGCCGCTTTACTACTTTCTCCCTCTTCAGCTGTGTTCACACTGCCCAAATTACAAGTGAGCCAAAGTCAAAACGATTCTGATTCCAGTCCCTGTAACTTCAGCTAAGCATGATGGACTTGTCTGTGCTGGTTGCTCTAATTTACCCTCTGTGGTGTTCACACCAGATAAGAAGACATGAAGAAATAGCTGAATGTGAGCACAAGTTCAGACTGTGGTTTGCCCTCGGCCCATTTTTCAACATCCATCTCCTTACACCCATAAAACTGAGCACATTTTGAACTCATTTCTTGTATCTTGTTCGGGATTACACTCTCACTCCTAACAAGCCACATTGCGGTTTCAATTTAGTATCTGGACATTTCTTTGCAATTCACTCACCTACCTCACAGCAGCCACTTTTGGGCTTCTCATGAGCGAATGAGAGATTTTATAATGTTTCCTCTGTTTAGTATCAGTTTTGGAACTAATGACTGTACAATATTAGCAATAACTATACCTATCAAATATCTTATATGAAGGGGATAAGTGAATCACACACAAGCAAGCCCTTAGCCAAAATTAAACTCAAAGAAAATCAACTTAGTTGGGTGATTACCCCCAGTAAACTTTTGAACCTCGGTTAAAAACTAGTGGCACATTTGTATTTGTGAAATGTATGATGTGGTTGGATTCTCAGGGATGCTTCTGCAATTACACAAATGTGTGTTAT
>OMOT01027343.1:0-19035 GCA_900312575.1 Acanthochaenus luetkenii | reverse complement strand
ACACAAATAATTATAGATTAGATGCACTTTATTGATCCCCTAGGGGAAATTCATCTTACTTACGTCCACATCGATACAGACATACAAATAATAAAGATGCAATCGAAAACTTTTGCAACACCTGCTTGATACATGTGTGTTTAATTTGCAATCACGGTGTACGCAGCATAATTGGAGTTCAAGGAGTCCAGGTGGTTGAGAGACGGCAATAAACTGGGTAATATCCATCAGTGTCGGTTTGTCAGTGGTTCTGTGGGCTTTGTTGGTGGTTTTGTGGGACAGCCAAGTGCAGTAAAGGTTTTTATGATGTGGGAGAAGTTGATTCTGGGAGTCGGTGCCAAGAGCAGTCCAGATGTTAATCCTGCGGTCCGTTTTGGCGGCACATCGAGCCGCAGAAGGCGCAGATCCCCACGTCCTGCCTTCCCTCTCTCTCTCTAGCTGTGGGGATATTTTCAATAATGAAAAGAACCACAGGAGAGTCGGTGACTGTGTCTGACACTCATTACCCACTGTGCCTCGCTCATCATCTTCTCAGACTTTTTTCTTCTTCTTTTTCTCACAACAAACTCAATGTACTCAACTTCTCCTTCACTCTCCCAGCAGCGCACCGGTGGCCGGGAGGCGGTGACACACATTCCAGCGGTGACAGTGAGCAGGGCAGGATCTACTCTTACAGATGGACCTTGAACTCTTTAAAGGGACGTCTGGCCTCACAGTAATTCCAAACTGGCGGCTTCACACTGTAACTCTATAGCCTCATTGTCACGCTCCATATCGTCCCGGTGACCCCTAGCCCAATTATACAGCTGACCCAGGCTTGATGATATAACCTTGGGGCGTCTTTTGGGGGTGCTCTGGCTCAGGGGTGCACCTCCTGTCTATCATGCCATGTCAGCTCTGCGTGCTAACCAGACACTTCCCTGAGTGGTCCCAATGGGGGCTTCGGGAGGAAGAGTGGCTCCCATGCACGGATCTGGACATTTCACCTCGTTGCGTCATTCAGTCCTTCCTTTTACATCCAAAAAGAACGTTTATTTCATCAAATATCACATTTTTAGTCCAAATGACATAATATATTCATAGTGTTTTCATATAAATGTACTACGCACATCATATGTACTGTTTCTAATGATAAACACCGTATTAAACACAATGTTTTAGATCTCAAGAATGGAGAGATATTTAATCAAATGACTATTAAAACAAATAATTGTTGTTGGTGGTGGTTTTAAAGCTTGTTTGTGATGTCATCCTCTAAAGGCAGGTTTAAACCGATCCTGAGTGTGAAACATTTCAGGACGAGAAATATTAGCTGGACCTTTTGCTTTTACCGATTTCCTTTCTGATTATCCAGCAGTTGAGATTGGGGGAAGCTCTACTGTACTGTATGTGGTAATAACTTATCCATAGTCTCCGTGCATGCTCAGCAGCTGCGATGCATTAATGTGCAGCATGCTTAGTATGCACCGTAAGCTCTGGGTAGGCTACCTGTCACTGGCGAGGTGTTGCTTGATGGACAAGGGGTTGATTTACATTTCCAAATGTATGTGCATACTACAGTGACAGAATTTGTTATGCAGCATTCAACTGAAGCTATATGATACCCTAACCCCAAATCAGCAGAAAAAAAAGAGAACCTGTCAGCAAAGCCTCTGTAGCTGAACACTTCTACAGAGTAAAGAGGAGGATGATTTTTTTCTTTCTGATTAGATCACCTCATTTTAATGCAACAATTGTGAGCCAGCTTGTTGATGTTACTAGGCCCACTCCCCGCACTAAGCAGCGAGGATGACAAACGCCTCTCCAAGTGCAGTATCATTGAATGTCAACCTTACTTTTAATTATATTAAACCAGTTTGACATTAACCTTGTATCTGTTATTCAGTATCTTGATAATGACTGCTGTGGCTAGAATGTCGATGTACATTTTTAATTTGTCACGACACAATGACACGACACAATGTTTTTCTTAAAATAAGATTTTTAATATTACTTATTATCATAAAGATATATTTACACACTTTACAGAAATAGAAAATAAAAACACAAAGCTACGCATGAAAGGAAAAAATAAAATAAGTACTCCAAGAGCTAAAGCTTATCATTTATAAATTAGAAACCAAAAGGTCAAATATGTACACAGTATTTCAACCATTTCTGATACACTTGTTTTATTTATTTATTTATTTCATTTATTTTTGCCCAGTTCAACATCAAAACAGAGACAGGGACTGTACATTTGGCCTGGTGAGTAATATGAGCACACACCATAAACAGAATATAAGAGTTTCAGGAGTAATACATTGTCTTTCAAATGGTTTCTGCTTGAGACCTAGTAACACTGTTGCAATGGCGTGTAAAAGCCTACAGACTGCAATTCTCCTCAATCTGTTCTGAAGGGTATTGATGTTGGACACAGTGGTTATATAGATGGAGAATGTGTCGCAATCACGGGAGGAGGGGCCTGTTCTATTCTAGGGTATGGGAAGTCTCATTTTGAGGCTGCAAGATAATGACAGATCATACTCATTTCCCATGGGAGATAAAATCTAGTTATCCTCTGGATTGCCTGGCTGGTGGAAATGTGTGAATGCATTGGATTGAATATCAGCCACTTGATCCTGCAGACGCCCACTCTGAAGGCCAACATGATGCAGTATGATGGGCTCAGAGCTTCACAAGGTAAATCAGGGAATGTGTTGCATGCCAACTCTTTTTCTGTGTCCTCAATGAGTGAATTGTTTGGTATTATTTTGAAAGGAATTGTATCTGGTATAGAACTGAGAGAATAGTACGACAGTGGTATAAAAAATTTAGTTTTAAATGTTTTTTGTAGTTTTTCTGTGGGTGTACTGTCTACAGCTAGTGGGAAACAGCGACCAGTAGCTAAACATATATTTTATAACCTGCTATCTGCACGCTAACCAGCTGCTAGCTTATTCTCATCTCCACCAGTAACACAAACGATCTCTCTGCACATCCCCACTCCTTACAAACTCTCAGCCAAATGCATTTGGACCAAAAAAGTAACATAAAGGGGTACGTTCTCAGAACAAACATTTTCTACCAGGAAAACATGCTAACAAGTGCATAGGAACATTACTCAGGCCTTGTGATGGTCACAGAGAAGAGGAACTGGAGAGGAAACAATGAAAGGATAGGAATCGTTTCTCTTGTGTAAGCCTTGCTGGAAAGACCATTAAGGAAAATGGTTTTGCTCTCCGAGCATAATGTATTGGTTTACCATTTCAGTTTGAGACTGGACGTGCTTGTCCTTCCACACCACAAGGCCCATTAACCTGATGTGCAGGGGAGGGCTGTGGGCTGTGATCTACAAGAAACGAATGCCTGAAAGCTTTCACGTGTCCACGACATATTGTGCTGCAGACTACTTTTATATTTTGTTACATCCACAAAAGATACAGCTTTTCACACTGTATTCAAAAAAGTAAGCTTTGGACAACCAGCTAGACAAGAATCAGACAAAACATTGTCACGATACACTGGAAAACCATTCCATACCAAGAGACTTGTTTTCAGGGTTTATTTTTCCAGCAGCATAATGGAATTGCGAAAGTGCAGCCTTGCGGACCCATACAGAGAAGTCCTGGAGCAAAGCCACGTCTATTGTTGGGACTAGTTGATATTGGAGGCTTTGGATCATGGGATATTTGGCTTTGTTTTTTGGATTCGACCAATAACCACACCAAGATTCAAATGGTTCTCTACATAAACATTGGTTTGCTCTGGTCTCTGACAGGGCAGCATGGCTGGTGCAGATGGTGAGGATACATTCATGAAGAACAGTGCGGATACAGACGTTGCACGGCTCCCTAACAATATCTTCGGAGATGGGGAAATATTGATTTGAACCCCTTGTCATGACCCAGCCGACTCCAGCATCCCAACTCCCGCTACTTAGAACTTCTGTCCCCAGCTCATAAAGTCCCACTAGCTTCCCCGATAATACATGAGACACCCTGAGCAAAGCTGTCTCATTCCCGAGGAGCATTAAGGAAATCTACATCTCTGTCTGAGAGGGTATGAAATAATAATGGTGTAACTGAAATTATCACTCTTCACAGTGCCCTAGGATTTAATACATTTTTAATCAAGGTGAGCTTGGCTGGGTGGATTACCACGGTGATTTTAGATGCTCTCTTAATAAAAGCTTCTCATGCTGGGACTGAGAAGACTCTGCATTTTATTATCATATTTGCATGAGACGTGGCAAGAGGGAAAATATATTGGAAAACTAGGTTAACCCGCCAGTTGCTTATTTGGTCGAAACTGATTTGAATAGGGGTGTTTGCTGATTGGCTGGTGGTGGGATGTGGTGTAGTCGAAATCCGATTTTCACTCAAAAGGCCGACTGAAAACCAATTTGAGATATTGCTCCACACACCTAATGCAAAACCGGAGATTGGATGGTGGCTGCTCTACAGGTATCAGTTCTAATATGTTACATGGTTATACACTGAAATCAGCAGGGGTTCGGGGGATTGGAAAGGGGGTAGGGTGTGTTCTCAGTCTGAGCCAATTTGACAATGAGCTCAGACTGTAAGTGGCCCCAGCCAGCCTTGGGGAAGATCTATCTGAGAAAGATTAACCACGGGACTTAATGAGCGTAGTGATCAAAGCCACGACCACCTGTGCTATGGAAGGGCTGGCTAGGAAGGCAACTGTACCCAACATAGGGATAGAATCATGTCTGTATCTGGACACATGGCTATATCGGTGTATACATACAGGGAGAGTAAAGACACAGTATGCGAAAATATGCTCGTATTAAGCTATAAATGTATTGTGTTTCTTGTTAAATAAATGCGCAAAATAGACTGCGCTGGTACAGGCCTCTATCACAGCACCCTGAGGGGAAAAAAAGAAATTAAACGACTTAGAACTTAGAAAAAACGAAACATAAAAACAGTAATATATTCCAGTATGATGGAAAGGCATAGCATCCCGTCAGTGAAAGATCTCGGTCCAAAGGGTCAAACCAGCCTTGTGCTGAACAGTAAGACGACGACGAGCTCTAGTCGTAGGCTGAGCGAGGTGGCGTATTTACGGAGCTGACAGATGTTTGCTTTGAAATGGTTTTTTTGGTCTAATTGAACCGTCCTCCTCGCTACCTTTGTCTTACATGGGGTTTGTTTCTCTTTCCAGAACTGTATAATGCATAATGTGTCAGTGTATCGAGACTTCAAACAAGAGGTAATGTGTTTCTCATTTCTCCCTTCCGTTCTTTCATTCCCGGCAGCATTGTGGAGAAGGTTATTATTTGGCACTTCATTAAAAGGCAAGGCGGTCTGTCGTTGGACCACCCCTGCCTGTTAACAGTCGTGTAGAGCAGCTGCACAGCGCAGCAGTGTGGCGAGAAGGCTGGGGGTTGGGGACAGGCTTGGGATTGGGATTGGGATTGGGATTGGGATTGGGATTTGGGGTCAAAGGACTCATCCAAGGCAGGACACTGTGGCACTAACCTTGAACATATCGTTAAACCCCAAGGTGTTAATGAGTTCAGAAAAACATCAGAATAGCTTTGGATTAAGGATTCTCCTAAATGAAGGAATGATTCTGTCACTTAAAGCATATAGTTTTGACAATATGTGCTCTCTTTTCAGTCCAATTCTACTTTACTTTACATGTGGACGTACTGTAATTAGGAAATACAAAGCACCACTAACAATGGTAATTAAGCGACGGTGATCATGTCATTGAAAAGGAAAACCATGGATTCATTTTTTGCGGCAGCAAGGTAAGAGTATCGGTGAACTGAATATTAGTTGATGCCGTCCATTTTTGAAAACTGCCCCTGCCTTTCCGCACGATCAGCACCCGCTCCCACTAGCAAAGCCACAAGTAGCTACACAGCAATGGAATTAGCGGCTGCCATAACCTTGGATCTGAGAGATGGGAATACCACACCATGGAGAAGTGACAGATGCTTTAAGACCCCCGAATGTTTTGACCGGGCTCCCTCTCCACCACATGTCATGCAAAGCGTGTGAGACACTCAGGGAGATGGCTATGATTGGGCTCTATTAAGCAAATGATAGGCGGAAAAAACCACTTAGCAGTGAGGGAGTGAGAGTGAGAGAGAGAGAGAGAGAGAGAGAGAGAGAGAGCGAGAGAGCGAGACAGAGAAATAGAATTTGGTAGCTCGGGCTCAATACCCCCCCACCCCCCATTCCCTGCCCCCAATTCCACTTAGAGCTGAGGGTGAGCGGCTTGTCCTGATTATTTTGTGGACAGAGTTGCTTGAAGAACCAGCAGGTGCTATGGACATCACTCTTCAGGCTGGGCAAGCGTAGGCCCTTCGTTGCACGGCCCCCCAAGGCAAAGGAAGAGCGTAGAAATCAGAACCTGGGGGAGGGCGCTCAAAGCAGTGCCTGCCAAATGAAAAAACACAGAGAAGTGCCATCAGACCTTTGGTTTTTCCCCCAGGAAACAGACATTTCAATTTCCTCTCCAATAAGGATGCCCTCGGGGAATTTGGGCTAGAGCTTTCACGGTGCCATGTGTTATCTTGCACTCGAACAATGCAACGTTAGATTTGGAAAACAATGAAGAAAATGTTACCTCAGACGCGTAAGGAGCGGATTTTATGGGCTTTGATCGAAATGTGCAGCAGGGAGCAAGAAAAACAATTGTATCGCACCGACATTATACTGCGCTCGGGGCACTGGATCGGTTCTTGTCAACGAGACAATCTTTTATCTCCCCCTGCCTTTTATCTTCTCCTGTCCTGTGATAATTCCCCGAGATTTCAGATGAGTAGTGCTGCGAGCTTTGTGGCATGACAACAAGGCCCATTCACTGATAAGAGCCTGCTCTTGTTTCAAGATGGCATATTTCTGTGGTCATGTAATGCCAGAGAACCGATGTATATCTAATCTCCATTGAGTTTGTTATTGTTTGTCTGTGTATTGTTTAGCTCCGCAGAATGATCTCAGTGGATCTCAGCAGGATGATCTCAGCCCCTTCAAGCGAGGCTTACGTCTGCATCACAGAGTGAGAGTATGGGAGGAGTTGCAGGCCTGCTCTACATTGTTTTGATGGAAAACTCTTTTGAAGACCCATTTACCGAGCTTTCTCACACTGAGGGTCTCAAAGGGTTTTCCGAAGTTGCCCGTGGCTTTGAATCTGTAATAGCCTGCTGTCTTTTAGATTGTCACTGGCGTGGTTTGGATCCGAGAGTTGTAACAGCACATTCGGATCTGAGTCTACTCAGATGCTTGAGAGGATGACCAGGAGTTACCGTCTTTCCTTTAGGATTCCCTCACATCTGGAATGTGTAATGACGTCTTAGGTGTCTTGGTGAATAATAGACGAGCTGCGTTTGACGTGATGGCACTAGATGGTGGATGGACACTGTCAAGTCCATCGGTGTTCTTAATATCGATTTATACAGCCACAGTAATTACGTTTAGGCCAATAATGACATACAGTCTGTCGGTCTCGTGGAGATTTCACTAGTCCTCCACTGAACTCTAGCTTTGATCATAGATCTTTGTGTTTGAGTGGAACAATGTGCTACGCCAGCTGTTGAAGAAAGCCGGACACATGAAGAGGGACAGAGCCTTTCAAGTTGATGTCGGGTGGATTTCTGCTAGATATCGGGTCTTGTGAAGAGTTAATTCCTCCAGTCAGACTGCATTCTTCTGGGGCAAGAAGAAGGAACTGGGAATTGAGTTTACTGTTTTGACTCACTGGATCATTTACTCAATGGAAGACAGTACCATTACCTCGCAACCAGTGCAAACGGATGTCTTGATTGGCATGCCGGTCAGGAAGAGCGAATTGGCACGGCTGCGGAATTTGGGGGAAAGACGTCCTTGAACGAGGTGAACTATGAACTTAGCGAGGCATGAGAGGAGCCGGAGAGGGAAGCAAACGATAAAGGAAATGTTGGACTTGCTGTGATTTAAGTGGCGTTTGCGGAGACAGCATTGTGAGTCACTGAGCCGTTGTGTTTTATAGCGCTCCATAACTTCCTGAAGCTTCCCTTATTGCGTGGCCAACATTGTGGCGCTGAAAACAAGCACTGGCCATTCAATGCGCAGAGAGAACGCTCACATTTTATTGGCAAAGCACGGAAGGTCGGAAGTCCCCATGTTGCCCTTCCAGTGCAGAATGCCCTCGCTTGAGCCTTTCTCTTTGTTTTCACCTTTGTGCGTCTGCCTCTGAAGTCCTCTGTGGGAAGTAAGAGTGAGTTCAAAAGAATTCTCACCCCTCCAAAAATACAAGCAAAGAACAATAATGATCCATAATTGGCTATACATTGTAAAACCTATGTGCTTTAGAGAATGGAGCTTCCCAACAACTATGGCTTTCATCTCCTTTCCCCTAAAACGGATGAACCACGTCTGTTTCTCTGGCTACAGCCTCCTCTCACTACGGGGTTAATTTATGGTGGCACTCTGCAGGCTGGCGTTGAATGGTCGGCACGTCCCGCAGAGACATTGTGTCCTGTCGAGTTTCCCTGTCGCTCAATGGGTCCTATGCTTCTTAATTCGTGGCCATAATTGTACTGCTATTGCCCTCCATTCACCAAAAACATGAGGGCATGAGAGCAGCTCTGATTTGTCTTGAGTTTATATCTGCATAGATACATGACCCTATTGTTCATTATATTGTATTATATATATTTTCTCAATAAAGCCTGATCTATTTTTCCTAAATTAAAGAGTTTGTTTTGGTACAGTATAGACGGTTACGACTGTCAAAAAGGTGATAAGCTAAATATTTTCTCTGATTTAGGGATGAAAGAATTTTCACACAAAGCCTTGTTTGCCTTGACAGCAAGTTCAATATTCTTTCATGGGAAAGATACACTTCAGCGGTACAGCTGAGAAACTCAACCCTACTAAGTATTATCTTTGGTAAAGGGTTTTAATTGACTTCATCGGATCGAAAGACAAGGTTTATTCCAGCTACATTGACTCAGAGGTTATGTTTCTAAGTATAACTATCTCCCCCTGTGAGGAAATACATTACGTAGCCTTAAAAACCGCTTCTGCAGTACTATGAAGGCACGCAAGCTAGTAGGCTAAAGTCCAATAATCTGTTAAGACATATTATTTTTTGTGTGCGCCAACAATAACATCCTTGTGTCGGGGTCGTGGCTATTTTCCAGTCTTGCTGTAACCACTTTGAGTTTTCCACTCGCTGTCTAAAACATCCTAACTGATTCTGCCAAGAAAGTATTTTAGGACCGTTGGACTCAACAGCATCCCTCTTAGAAATACACTGCTATTTTACCGCATCAGTCAGCAGTTATGATTTCGGTTGCCTAGATGTGGACATATTCTCTAGACAGACATGTAGCTCTGACCTGATAGTATAGTATCAGCACAAGTTGGTCAAATAGGCAAACACAGCAAATATATTCAAATGATGTTGCACTAGAATCAGCAGACATTGACAGCTTTGTTACGGCACTACTTGTTTAGTTGCTGTGCTTTGCCCACGAAACCGAACAAGCTTCTTGCCACCCCTGATTGTTAGAAACTCACCTTGTTCTAGAACGGCATGGGCCCCTTGTGGGAAAGACGGGGCCGTGGGCGTCTCCTCTTCCAGCCGCTTGGTCTGTGGGCCTGACCACCCCTTGCCGGATTCTGCTGGACCAGCTTTCTCACCGTAGCCGCCTCTTCCAGCTCTCTGCCATGCTCCGTGGAGGCCATGGGACCTGGAGGACACACACAGAGGAGAGTCCAATCAGAGCCCCAAAATGGCCTCTCCAGTAAATACCATTTCACAGCCTACTCTCGCCTGGAGTATCACATTTTGATTGTGAGCCAACTCCATCGGTGACCGCGGCGGGAAATGTGTCGTAAGATCCAAAGAGGGATCACAGGAGTAATGGATGAGGAAGCAAGAGACAAGTATAGATAAGTGTGTGAGAGTGTGTGTGGGCCTCTTTTAGCCCACCCAGCTTCGTAGTTCATCACGTCAATGTGGTGGAACCAAAGCACAGCAGATCTCGCCATAGCTAAGCAAGAAACCCAAACCCTTGTGTCTCATGTCTCTGCCACTCTCCCTGAAGATTACAAACACTGCACACCGCCAGACCTTGTGGAGTTGCATCCTGCAGCCTAACCACGTTTGATCCAAGATTAGAGACGAGCGGAATAGTGGTGTCTCCCACAGAACGTGCGGTGTATGTGTGTGAGTGTTTTAGGGGTGCGCGCGTGCGTGTTTGTGTGTGAGCACGTGCACGCGCATGTGCCAGAGAGTGATCCCAGATGTTCCCGGTCATCTCTCAATAAGTGTGGCCTGATCCCTTTAAGCCCCTCTCCACCAAATGGTTTGATCCACCTCAGTGTCTCTATAACCTTTCAACCTATTTGCAAACTGAAAGACCTCTTCGGGGAGATCACATTTTCAGGGTTTTTGCAGCACATCTTTATAGGTAATGGGATATTTAACGTGGGTGATCTTTCACACTACATCCAGTTCTTTAGTCCCATAAAATCAGTAAAACCACGGCAAGTGTTTTCATATGGGCAAGAGACTGAATATCTTATGGTGGAAAATTCATGTAACCGATTTTCAGTAAAGTAGTTGTAGGTATTACTTGCAATCAGTTTTCAACCTTAATGAACAACTTCGATGTACGATTTCATAAAACCTCTTTCGTTTCAAAAAGACTATTAGTATTTTCAATTAGCAAATTCCAGCTGTATATGTCGTTACTGACCAGTGTACCTTCCTCGCTTTTCCAAATCAACACCAATACGTTCCGTACAAAAGACCCCTTCTGCATTCCTAAGAAGAAGGATCGCTTCAGAGCCAAACGAACACCATTTCTCCAAAGTAAATAAGAATTCCCATTAGGTATTTCCTGTCGAAAAGCTGATTGACATCACTCACATGGGGTCATGACATTCCAGTCTCCTCCCCTGAGAGACACTGGCACCATTTTTAAAATTCTCTAGAGAACGACCTTCCTTGGGTTTATGAGTTCCTGGGCAAGCACCTTTCTTAAGATATCTCACCAAGTCTTCATTTGAATGGAGGGCAGCTTTCTTCCTGTGCAGAATTCAAGATGTTCAAGCCATTAGAGGGAAGGCAAACCTCTCTAGCACAATCAGTAACCCTCAATTTTGCCATATTGAGCATTTTCAAAGAAAAACGTCCACACACATAGAGGGAACGGAGCTAGGTTTCTATTTCCCAAGGTTTAAACAATAGTGAATTGCATGACTGAGCTAGACAGCAT
The DNA here is from genome assembly GCA_900312575.1 of Acanthochaenus luetkenii. Taxonomy (NCBI): domain Eukaryota; kingdom Metazoa; phylum Chordata; class Actinopteri; order Beryciformes; family Stephanoberycidae; genus Acanthochaenus; species Acanthochaenus luetkenii. The sequence goes on along the minus strand of OMOT01027343.1, from coordinate 7,811 downwards.
GTTGCATGTTTTCTATGTATATCCCTGAACTGCCAGACATCTCAAGTTCCATTTCCACACTAATCTTCTTCGGCGAGCACATTACACACTATATTTGTGGGCGAACACTGGGCTAATTCATTTGCTGCAGGGAAAGTCTTCTGTTGCATATTTCCGTTTCTAAAGCCCATCTTTGCCCCTTGGCTGCACGTTATCCTTTTGTTATTCTTCCAGACGCAGAATGAATAAGGGAAGTTTACACACACTGAAGGCATTCAGCTCATTTCTTTCTAATCTGGGGGACTTCATGTTAAAATGCTCTATGTTTGAGCAGATTATGAGGCTAACAGGAGCTCCGTAGTATGGGGGGGCCTTCCAGCACTCTGACATAGGGCACGAGGCCGTAGTCCTCACCATGTCATGTCTGCACAAGCACACACACACACACACACACACACACACACACACACACACACACGGCAATGCAAGATGTTAAAGTAATTGTACCCCGGCTAAGGCTGTCATAACCCAGGCATACGGCAACATCTAGCTTTGTAGCCATCTTTAGTGCATTTAGACAGTATTCAGACCCCTACAGCCTTATTCTAAAACTGATTAAATGAAATCATCAACCTACCCGCGATACCCCATAATGACATAATGAATCGGGGGAGAATGGCCTTGGTCAGGGAGGTCACCAAGAACCCGATGTTTCCTCTGTGGAGATGGGGGAACCTTACAGAACACACCTTTTATGGTAGAGTGGCCAAACGGAAGCCGCTCCTCAGTAAAAGGCGCATGGCGGCCCGCTTGGAGTTTGCCAAAAGGCACCTAAAGGACTCTCAGACCATGAGAAACAAGAAGCCAAGATGTAACTCTTTAGCCTGAATGCCAAGCATCGCGTCTGGAGGAAGCCAGGCACTGCTCAGTTGGATCTGCAGAGAAGAAAGGGAGAAATACCCCAAATACAGGTGTGCCAAACTTGTAGCATGAAACCCAAGAAGACTTGAAGCTGTAATCGCTGACAAAGGTGCCTCAACAAAGTACTGAGTAAAGGGTCTTAATACTTCTAATGAAATGTGTTTAGTCCATTTTAGAATAAGGCTGTAATGTAACAAAATGTGGAAAAGGTGAAGGGGTCTGAATACTTTCTGAATGCACTATATAGAGATTGCAATTGCATCCCTTGCAATTGGGTAAGACCTTTTGATTTATACCACAGTAGGGTTATCATTGGATAATGCATGTTTCATCTCCATAAACAAAGACATATCAGATATCGTATTGCTCTGAAATTGGATCCAATCTCCGTAGCGTCCCGTTTGATCTTTTCCCACGAGAGATGTTTATGTTCAGCTGGGTGAAACCGCAAAATGGCAGGATAAGATGTGTCTCACAATATCAACCATCTCACGTCTACTTTTGATGACCTCAGAGCCCCGGCTTTGCCCTCATTCCACCAAATCCCAACATGTCTTCCCCCGGCTGGTAATTCCCTAATTAAACTTTAATAAAGTGGGAATTTCAGGAATGCCTGGTTATTACGACTACCGCTGCCTGCCTGCCTGCCGCCGCCGCCGCAGACAGGAGAAGAGTGAGGGTGGGAGGGGAGGATAGTTGACTGTGTCACACACTGGCCAGTCTCCAGACTAATGATGAATGGCTGGTCGGCTGCTCCCTAATTCCCCGCCCTAGTTTCACCACCCTCCTAAGGTGATATCTGTTATGTTGTCTTTTTTTGTATGGCCGGCGCTCTATCTTATCCTGGCTTAGCCAAAAGAGGAATACTGACAGTTTATCCCTGTCGATTCCCCAGCAGCCCATCACCGAGGCCTGGAGAGTTATACATCTTCCGGCGCTTGGCTGTCCAGTCAAAGAAGAGAAATAGATGTCCTCTGGTCTAATGCCAAGTTCATCAACCGCCCTCATGGCTGGCATGAGCAAACTGTATATCACAGTGCTGCGAGAGACGTGGCGTGTCAATACAGACACAGAGAGCAAACGGGCTGGAGCTGCTTATTGATAGTTGTAAAGCTGGCTTGTGTGTATAGGCTGCCAAAAGGACCACGTAACAAATATCTGCACTTGGTGCTTTTCCTGCCACTAGGAAACAAGGGATTAAACCATATCAGTCTGTGAGTCTAACTATAGCAACAAGTGAGAGGAGCCGTGCTCACGGTTTACAAATTGATGCAATATAAACATGCACAGTCAAGCGTGGCCACCAAAATTGAATCCATTGCTGTGTTACATTTTCTGTGTGTCACCGTGAATTGATTTGCTGTCCCGTTGAATCTTATCAGGTTGTTTATTGGTCTTGCTCATCACTTTCTGTCAACGCTGATTATGAATCAATTGTGCGCAATCTCATTGATCCACTTTCACGGTTGGCTGAGCATTTCCAAAACATTTCATTTCTCTTCTGTTTTTACATCACTTCTGTGCCTCCTCTGGAGAGGAGAGGAGAGGAGAGGAGAGGAGAGGAGGTTCATTTGCCCACAACGTGAATCCGCTTCTTCTTGGGGCATCACAAGGCTCATAATTGATCCTGGCAATGGCTAAGTACCTGCTGTCACAGGTGATGGGATGTGATAATGACTTTTATCTACTCAGACTGAGATTGCGTCTCTGGTGAGATCGCACTAAGCCAGAGACCCAATTACAGCTAACACAATCGCATGTCTTATTAAAAATGACATTATCACCACAACATTCCGTAACAAGATGCTCCACTCTAATGACGGATGAGGTTTCTATTGCAGATACAAACAAAATATTTAATTCAGTACATGCACAGTAATATAAAGACACTATTTAGCATTATTTTGCTATTTGAGTGCTTAGAGCCAGTTGAAGCTTATTATATAGATGTGTAATCCTTATGGGTAAGACAAAACAATATTTGTGTTTGTGGGAGAGAGGAAGGATAAATTCCCTGGTGTGTGTAGCCATGGTTATTACCATGACGTCGGAGGAGCAAACCTGCTGTCCCCATCGTGTGCCTCCCTTTTTCATTCACTAAAAGGAGAGGAGTAGCTTTAGCGAATGAATCCCTCTGTAGCGTGCCACTTCCACAGACATGCTAACTCACACACCCAGACAGACACATGTCATGGGCAGAGATGCTTCCTACCACATAAGCACATAAGGGGATCAGGATTATTTAGGCGAGGATGAGATGTGTTAATTGTGCCAGAACGAGCCAACACGCTCTCGTGACCTCGAATAAGCCCCTGCAGCGCTACAGCATCGTACTGGGGGTTTGATAGCTGTCTGATAGCCTCCCCTCATATTTCATTGTTAGCCTCATTCACATATGTGAATGGTGCCTAAGCAAGGAGGCAGTCCCTCGTCGTTCAGCTTTCCCAATCCAACATTTAACGTCGGGACGGGAATGCTGCTCATCGCATGCAAACCAGTAAGCCTGGGCCTTGGCAGAAACCGGTACCGATTGCGTGCCGACTTCCAGCCCACGTTACCATGGCAGCCACGGTGAAAGGCGCTCAGTCAGGAGCAAAAAGAATGACATTGTCAGTTGAAATGGACCAGCTTCCCAATTTACAAAATTTCAGTGCACAAACTCTGAATACTCTGAATTCACGATCAGCCCTCTGCCCGTGTCTGTGGTGTTTTTAACCCCTACCCCGGGCCACTGCCCTGGGGCTTTGAGTATTCCTCTCAGGGGGGCTTGTTTTGGTGGTGAGCACTTTGTTTCATTGCCGTCGGGCCCTGTTTGATATGCAGCATTGTTGTACTGTGATAATGCTAGGCTTGTGGCTGAACTGAAGGCTGGCTTTGTCTACGCAAACTCGGAGAAAACCAAAGTGCATGAAAAGTTGCTCCCATTAAACTTAACCCCTTGTCAACCTTGCTCGGAAACCAAACCCCACTTTAGCTGAAGGTTCGGAGCAAATTGAAAACAAATTGCGCAGCCCACTAGTTTCTGGGTTGCTACAGATGTCCGTTTGAGTCGGTCGGCCGCTTGTGAAGACTGTGAAGTGCGGAACTATACATGCTGCTGAATTAGAGAGTGCATGTAATGATGAGGTGTGAGACTGCCTGCTCTGCTATGATCAGAGCAATATGAGTTCAAAGGGCCAGCAGCAGCATTGAGCCGGCTAATGAAGCCACTGCTCACTACTTGACTGCCTGTTGGTTTATTCACCGGCCTACTCCTGTGGAGGGGGTGAATCTGTGGCTAGGAGGTTACTGCAGGTTGGAGCCTATTGAACATCGGCAAGTCATAGAACCAATCACGCACACAAAAACAAAAACTCTAAGGGGAGATTTCTTCACAACTTGTCTCCAGTACTAGCAACATGCTGTTTCAAAGACGGTAGCGGACAGGAAACAGGGTAGGTGCTGGTGTTGCAGACCCGGCTATTTCAGTTAACAGCAGTGGGCTAAAACTATGCGCATGGCAGGCAGGTAGGTGAGGCTACCAACCGTTGCCCTAATCTCCAGAGATAGCATGTCAAGGGCAAAGGGATCCTCCAACCATCCGTTTCCATGGGCACGCTAATCAGATGTGAAACACAGCCCCTCCCTCCCTCTCTTGTGTCATCACTCCCCCCATGCTGTGAACCTGCATGCCTTCTCCATTTGAGATGTGTGTGGGGGGGAGAGAGAGAGAGAGACAGAGAGAGAGAGAGAGATAGAGAGACAGAGACATCACTGCGCAGGGTTCACTGCAGCTTTTAATGCCCGAGGGGACCATTGCCTCTCCCCATAGCATATACTCTTAAAGGAAAATAGCATCAACATTGCATCAGACTAGGTTACTGTCTCAACCAAACTAGATGCAAAACAATTATTTTGCCACTCTTCAAGCTTAATCAGGTAGATGAACTCCTACAAATTAACATCACTCGCAGTCTTTGAGACATCAAGACATTTGCTGAGACCTACGCGTATTAAAAAAATGTATCCATATAAATCAAATTCCCAGCTTAGGTGCAATCATTTGATGTAATACTCAGCATATGTAGTGCAGAAAAGGGTGAATGTTATAATACCATAAAACCTAATATGCAATCTGGCCACTTGTATGTAGTGAAGCAATAAAATGTACATATTTGTACTGACAGGTTCAGCTGTATGGTGCTGCAGGTAAGCTAAAGCTCAGAGTTTATTAGTCCCCTGTGGTCCATGAGGTTTTCATCAGCTGCTTGGATAAACTGTTTGCCTGATGTAGATACATGTTTATGAATTCCTAATATCGTTTTTCTCTTCCACTTTCGTAAACATGTGTTCATGTTCGGGGCCCCTGAGTGCAGGGGGCCCTCTCCTCAACAGCGAGTGAGATAGAGGGACACAGCGAGGGGCCTTGTCCTGGACCAGGAAACAGACCATACAGAGATCTCCACTATCAGTCAGTGGCAGAACACTTGATTGATCAGTGTTTGAGCCCAGACTTGCATGTGTGAAATAGTCTCCTAGGGAAAATAGCATTGGTGAGCCATAAAAAGAACGATTGCAACTTCCTCGCGTCATGAATAATGCATGATTTCGTAAATTAATGATTTCTATGTTGTCACAGAAGGGACCCAGTGGTGTGAAAGATGGTAGGGATCTAATGATTTCCATTTCCACGAGTTCCAATTTAATTTAAGTTGAGAGACATAAGGTGCATGCTGGTTTGAAAGAACGTAAGGTGCACCACAGCTTAGAAGTCTTTGAGAATAAGAGAGACATGGATTTCCTGTGGCCTAAGGTTTGGAGTACAGGCAGATCGCAGTGGGGGCGTCACTAAATGTTCCCAAACTCTACTAAGTCCCTCTGCACGATCCATAGCCTCAATCCACAATGCAGTTTTCACAGCAATGAAATCCCTAGTCCAGTTTAGAACCGTCTAACAAGGGCCAGCTGTGCAGCGCTTTCAGCCATACATGAAATCCCACCGATCCATGATGGCGCCTATAGAGCTTTGACATCGATGGGGACAATACCTCTTAATCGTATTTATTTGAATGTCCAAAGTGATGTGTTGCTGCTGAAGTATGAATATAATATAACATAACATAAAGCAATATGTACCGTATCAGAAACGGCTTTTTCCTAAATGAAATGGTGAAATGACATCTCGAGAGCAATATACAAAAGTCATATTTTTCCTGTTCCAGGTTTCCACAAATCGAGCATGAACGTAATTAAAGCACATTTATTCCAAAAGGCCAGGATATTTATTCTGTGGTCTGGCGTCAATGTTAATAAACATGTCCACTCAGATCTTGATCAGGAATCTGATCTGTCGGGACCACCACTATAAATGTAACACTTTAATGTTCAAATAGAGAGTCATAAATCACTTTAATATTGGACACTGGCACAGCTTTTGAAAATATCTGGCTCTAATTAAGTTGTCGGGAGTACGCTGGGCCTGAGGATAGGGCCTGGTGCTCATATGAGGCCTGGCTAACAAGCAGGATGGCTAACCCAGCCCCCTGTGCCCCAGGGGGGGAGGGTTGTGCCCTCACAACTCTGAGGGGGTTCTGGGCCGGGCCAGACTTATGCAAAAGGTCCCATCAAATTTAAGAGAATGGACTTTTTCTTCACAGCCAACATGTGTCATTCCCTCCATTTCTCCACATGTGAAAGCTGGAAAGATAGGCTAGACCACCAGCAGTGAGGTAAGCTGAGGTGCAGCACGGTGGCTCAGTCGTTGACACTGTCGCCTCACAGCAAGAAGGTCGTGGGTTCGAATCTCTGCCCTGGTCCTTACCGTGTGGAGTTTGCATGTTCTCCCCGTTGTTTGCGTTGGTTCCCCCCAGGTGCTCCGGTTTCCTCCCACAGTCCAAAGACATGCATGTGTATATAGTTATATGATGTGGTCAGTATATGATGATGTGCATGTAATATGTATACGATGATGTTGTATATATGTATATGATCACTTTGGATAAAAGCGTCTGCTAAACGCCGTAATGTAATTGTGGGCCTATGAGCTCCTGCAACGCGGAAAGCTTACACAACCTCTAAGCTCCCAGATAGCCTTTCTTCCCGTCCTCCCTTTTATTTTTCTGTCCCTTGACCTGTCTTTTACTCCCTCTGCTTTTTTTCCCCTTCACTGCATCTGCGCTCAAGGGAAGATCTAAGTGAGTCGACTTATTCATTCAAAAGGGTTCTGAATTACATTACACCAGCCAAGCAGTCACATGTGCCAAAGTCTTCAACAGCTGAGCTCTCCAGGGAGTGTTAGCCCAAAGGTTAACCTTATATCCCTACCAAATGAGTTATGATTTTTCCCTAAATCTCTTCCCCAACTCCCACCCTACTCATGAAGCCCACTGTTGGGCAATATTACACAGATGTTATCAAAAGCCTTGTTACAGTCAAATCTCCTCAATGAAGCCCACAGCTAGACTGAGCTATTGTGGATACATACTGTGGATCCTGGAAACATCAGTCTAGTGCTGCCATATAACCATACAAAGGCTAAACATGAGACAAATCAGCTAACAAATAACATTTTTCACACTTGGTCATATGGTCGCAACACATCCTATGGAATGTGAACCCTTATTTGTATGTGTGTGTGTGTGTGTGTGTGTATGTGTGTGTGTGTGTGTGTGTGTCCTGTCTGCAGCAGACGAGCTACTCTCATAAGGATGCTGCAGCCTGTTGGCTCTGTTCTTTAGTAATGCTGTGTGAAGAGGAAATCCAGGTTCCTCATAAAACAGATCTCAACCACTGACCCCGTATGTGTGAGTGTGTGTGTGTGTGTGTGTGTGTGTGACAGAACCCCAGCTGGCGCTCACTAGCTCCTGTGCCTCACAATGATTCCCCATAATCCCATAATAACCTTTCCACCGTTCCTCCTTCGTCACAACTGT
>OMOT01027342.1:0-17954 GCA_900312575.1 Acanthochaenus luetkenii | reverse complement strand
CTTTGTAGTGGAGGAGCGGAGAGTGACAAGCTATTTCTTGCTTGTAAAAAAGAAAAAAGAAGCGACGTACGGTCGGATACGTGGTGGATTTGCCCCCTGATTTCCCCCCCGTACCTGTGGCGTGGACGTACAGGTTCGCGCCGAGCTCCCGGAGGACTTTCCCCTGCTTTTCGCCGGAGTTACTTGGTGGAAAACGGCCGTCTGAGACCGCCGAGGAACGGGGCTCGCCTCTGGAACAAGAAAGTAAATCTGTTTGTCTGCTTCGCTGGTTATTAATGTTTTCAGCCTCCGCTTCTTTCTTCCTTCCTTCCACGGCTCTCGGTCCGTGGTCCCCTAAAGGAGGAGAAACGCCTTGTGGTCTTTTTGAGCTTTCTGGTGTTTATCGCTGTTGTGTTCTTTGAGGCTGACGTTGGGTGTTTCGTACGCACTTCCCATGTCGGATTACATCGGGAGTGTGTTGTGAAGTGGCGACCCACCGTGCTTGCGGTTCGTGTCCTTTTTGTATTCGCTCAGCGTATATTTTGTAACGTCACATTTTAGCTTTTGACGCGTTTGCCATCAACTCTGACATTTAAACGCGACGTGCTGTTATAAACGCCAGTTGTACCGTCCAAAAAGAGCCCGTGCATTTTGGAAAGACTGTCCAACATGCGTAGTGCGTCATACTTTGCTTTTGAGTGCTCAAGTTTGGCTTTTGACTTTGAACTTTTTTACTTTCGCGTGATCAACAACATATCGGCGGGTCTACTATGTGTGATGTTTTATTTTTATTTTGTAATTTTTTTTGTATTTTTGTATTTTACAATCAGGATTGTCTCGCTGTTGTTTTTCTCCCCACATGAAACGGCGACCATAGCCTCCGCGTCTTTATAGCTGTCACGTCGTCTCGTTTTGCCCTGACATGGCTGTGTTTGCTCCGGAGTTTAAACTAGACGGGGTTTCTACACACACGTCAAACCTCTCCGACCACAGACCGGCCATTAGTGTTCTGTCGTGGCGCTCTAGCCTGTAACTGTACGTGGTCGCAGTTTAGCTGACATCACACATACTAACTGATTTGTTTCCCTCCTCTGTCTTTTCCTCTGAAAAATTGCAGAAGCGCTTCATTAAAGGGCTGAGACAGTTCGGCAAGAACTTCTTCAGGATCCGGAAAGAGCTGCTACCCAACAAAGAAACGGTAAGGTTATTTATTTTTCTGTATATTTTAGAAGCCTGTTCCGTGTGTGTGTGGAAGTTATTATTTGTGTGTAGAATTGATCATATGTTACATATAAAATGATGTACATGTGGTTATGTATGGCTTGTAACTAAGTGGAAAGGTTTCAACAGCTAAATGTTTTTAATGTGATATTTTGAGGGTGACTGGTTTTTAACCAGAGGCCTTATTGATCAGCAGTATGTGCTGCTTGCCAGCCACTGTGCTGCAGCATTATCAAATCTGCCTTTAGGCTCGCTGAAAAACTCTTGTTATGCTTGAGATGAGAAAAGGCCAAAATGTACATTGGAGACAACCACTGAAACCTTACAAGTGCACATGTTGAACATTAATTAGTTTGCAAGAAGTAAACAAGTTGTGCAAATGTGGTGTTAATCAGTTCTAAAAAAAAAAGTAGCACGCCTCATCTCATTTTTGCACTTGAATATATTTTATTTGTGAAATATGCCAAAAGGTTTAGTAGCACTTAAGAAATTCCCAGCCACTAAGTTTAGCAAGACTGCACCCAATTTACTATACTGCTTGTAAAACAGGTAGGTAAAATGTTAATGAATTGTTTTACATTTTCACAAACGTTCAGAATAGTAAACTCAAAAGGAGTCTTAATGGCTTTTACAAGAATCCGTTAAAAAAAAGAAGCTTATGATCACAAACGTTTTAACAAGAAACATGTGGCCTCTACCAGTTTTGCTTTTAAATTAATTTGAATTATGTTTAGCGGCTGATAGACTAATTTAAGTTGAACTCTAGAAACGTAATTTGTCATCCTTGTTTCACCAAGAGGCACAACAGTGAGAATGATCACAGCACGTATTATGTTTGAGTAGTTATTTATTATAATTGTTGTTGTTGTTATTGTTGTACTCTTAAGTTGTACTACCTTTGTAACATTGTTGACTTAGGCGAGGCAGCTAGATTGATTAGAACAGCACACAACCTCTATCTCACCATAGTCAGTAATGTTTACATATTTCCTGTCATCTGAAGCGCTTCTTCTGATGCCAACCTTTTAAGCATCTGCAGTACTTATCCAAATTGATGAGTAAAATTATCCTCACAAATCAATGGAGTCATTCTTCTGATTCCTTTTGATGTGGCATTTGGTAGTTTTAAGGTTTGCCAGTCACTGATATGCTTCCAATTGAAGGAGACAGGGCAAGTTAATATCTGTCGCGCTCAGAGGAACTCTTGTAAATGTTTTGTTTATGTGCCTTGGCAGTGGGATGTTGCTCTGTCAGAGTTTCCCCTCCTCTTTCTCCAGTGTGTGTGTGTGTCAATGTGTTAATCATCGTTGAACAACTGCATGACCTGTTACATGGTACAACTGGGTCAAATCCAGGCCTACCAATGATTAACCCAGAACAGAATAGTTTACCTTATATGTGATCATTCTGTTGAAAAGAAAACATGGCTGCCACACAGACCTTGTATTGTGGTGCTGACTCCAAGCATTTATTTTACTATACACCTCACTTTCTCCCTAAACTGTACACGGACAGGCCTAAGAGCTTGATGAGTATCTCGATTTTTGATTTGGCTATAAAGGGGACATTAGGGGTTACAAAGACCATTTTGTTTTATACAGCAGTGCAGACCTTGCTGTTTGAGTGAGGCTGCTCCTACTGGAAGTGTGCAGATATAGTGTTGACAGACATAATAGAAAAATCAAAGGTGTTTGTCATGCTTTTCACTGCTTCATTCCCATGTCCGCTGTGAGCTGAGGATATGTCAGCCTTGCCTCTCAAACATCCCTATATATCATGTGGGGTTGTTGCTCAATAACTCTTCAGTGTCAACTCCTTTGTGTGTGAGAGGGAGAGAAAGATCATTTTTATTCCTCAAAACCAATTTGAACCTCTTGAATAAGAGATTAAAGTGTGTGAATACAGTTTCCTCACAGAGGTTTCCTCAATTATTTTTACTGGTTTTGAAATATATGACTAGTCCAGTTGATTGGCTATAAAGGAGGTATTAATGCAATTCAACCTGGAGGGGAGTCTACTTGGCAGGAGAGGTAATAGACCTCCTCCAGGATCTAGGCCTGCCACCACCACAGAGAAGGGAAAGATTAATTTTCCCCCTGCAAATGGAAAATAAACTGCCCTTTAAACATATGAAAAGAGGAGAAAATGACAGGGAGAGCCATGGGAGGGTAGCAGCGACCGGAGGAGAAGGGTAAGGTGGGGGTTAGCTTAATATAGACACTGAAAAGCCGGGGTTGTCACATGGCAACAAAAAAAAACTCTTTGCTTATGATTGAACTTGCTTTTGTGTTGTAAGCCTGATCTGATCTAGTGCCAGTCAATACCCAGAGGAAAGCTCAATTTATTTTCCTAACGGCAAGCTCTCCACCTGCTCACTCCCACACTCTATCTCTGGAACATGGAGCATAACAATCTCAAGATTTTGTTGGTGTGGGAAACGAGAGAGATTTCCCCCCCTATCTCTCGGAACAGACATATTTCTATAACTCCACTCGCATGCCAAGCCATCCACAAAGAAGTGCCTTGCACAAATGTGGGTGTTCCTGCAACATGTCCTGCCCTGAGCCCAGAACACTGTGCTGAGTCACAGAGTGTTGACCATAAAGCCCTTGGGCTGATAGCCAGGACTTCAGAGGGCCAGTACAGTGTTTTTGCCTCTCACTGTTCCTCCCGCTAGTCCCTATTAGCTGGGTTGTTCGTGAAGCGCCAGTGCGGCCTGAACAGGCAGTGCCAAGGGTAAGCACCCAGCGCTGTGTAAACACACCAGGCCTGACTAGCGCTCAGGAATGCTTTATATAAAGTCACATAAAGGCCCGGAGGGGGAAGAGGGTGTGTCGTCTGACCGTCTGCAACTGGCTATGCTGCCACCATTTCCTTCACTCCAGAAAGGACGTCATGGAACATGAGCTTGCTGCTCCCAGTGTTCAAACAACTAAATATGCTGAAATGGCAGATCACGGATAACTCTGACTGATATTTCCACTCAAAAGGTTTTCATAAAAATGTGGTTTTAGGGGATATCGTTGGACTGCCCATCATTGCTTAACATCGTATATCGAATAGCTCTGTTTGCTATGCAGTTGAAGAATGAAATGGACAATTGAAAATTAGATCAAATTAGAATGCTTAAGTTGTGACTTATTTTTATATAAGACTGTTCACTTCACTTATTTCATTGGGTGAAAGAGGAACAGCTGTAACACACGTGTTTTAACTAGTAGCATGTTATATGAGCTTATATATGTCCTCATATTTTAAAATGTTTACTTGCCAATAAAGTTCAGTATAGATAATATATATTATATATCATAACCAGACCTGGAATTTTACCATAACATCTGACTTACTCTACTGTAAGTATTAAGATATATTTAATGGTACAGTGTTATTGATATCACTGACATTAATGACCAATTGTAGCTTATACTTCTAAATCTATGTGAATAAAATGTTAACATGTAAAAAAAAAAAGTGAATTCATATTTTATATAATACAGTAAGCTACTACTTGCATTGCTGAACATAAGCCACAAGACATTTAACCTGATCTAGGGTGGACCTTTTTAGGAAGTGTGTGCTAGTGTGTTGAAAAGCTAACAAGGAAGACGCTACATTATCTAGGTGGCTAATGTTAACTACCTCACCACAAGTGCCCTGAGATGGGAAGAAGTTAGCAAGGTAGTGGCTGATTGCATTACATTACAGCATTTAAAAGACGCTTTTATCCAAAGCGACTTACATATCATCATACCGTAACCGATTTTTTATATCGGCATTCAGGTACAGATCAACCAGGAGACGATGCTGAGCAGTTCTTTCTGCAGCATCCTTGTTCTATAGGAGAAAAGAGAGCACATATCCCCACCCAATCATTTGTTGGCCATCCTGTTAAAGATAGCAGTGTACCTCACAGCAGATGTTTGCCCCGGTACAAATGTCAAATTGAATTCATTGCCATGTTCTTAGCTCAGCAGCTAGAGCCTTGAGGATAAGTGTGATTATAAATACTTTGGTTCAAGCACTAATTAAACCTGTTACAAACTAGGGTACCTGGTCCAGTTGCCAACAGCTGTCAGGAGTGTGACAGAATAGCTTCTGTGTTTTGGGAAATTATATAGCTTGTTTATGTTGGGGAAACGCTGTCGGCGGGCAGAAGCTCAACCATTATGTATTGATGTTCTTTTAGCAGACCACAGGCTCGGGCAATTTAGCATGCCTGAGTGTAGGCAAAATCTTTTTCAGCCTAATAGATGGAGCATGGAGAGGGGAAGCTCCCTGTGTAATTGAGTTCTTTGGTAGACTTCATGTTGTGGTTTTTGGGGGCTAGCTTATCAGCAGAACACGCAGGAATCGACCCTCCAGCAGAAAGGCACTGTTGCCGTCCAATCTGCTTTCATTGGCAAAAGCGCTTACAGCAGGAAAAACACGAGTGCTGATTCTTCAGCATGTGCATCCCTGACCTGTGAAAGCAGAGCTTATTCAGTCATTCTCCAGCAGAAAGGCTCTGCGCAGCAGGGAACATCTGTCTATTTAACCGCCTTTCACATATACTCTGCTCCACCAGCCAAGGCCCTTTCACTGTTCATTCTCTCGTCTGTGGGCTTGGGGGCATCACTGTGCTGTAGGTGTATTTTTGAATCGGCTACATGCGTCTGGTACTTCGATTTTTTGACCTTCTTTAAACCATATTTCACAAAGTGTTAGGCGATTTTGTGCATCTGTGGCAATTTCAGGAGTATAAGATGAAATATAAGACTTTGTTTGATATTTTCTTTTTGTCAAAAACTAGCATGGTGAAGTTTTGAAAATATACTGTCCTTCACTGTAAAAAAACAAATTAAGTCACATTTAATAATTCTATAAAACTAACACCAAAATAGGGATGTCATGACAATGAAAATCTTATTCTGGCATTTTATTTCACCTGATATTTGTCATGTTGCAGCAAATGTTTTTATATTTGCATGTATGTTATCTGAGTAACTAGTGTACATTATTATAAATTCTATTGGAAATCATGGAAACTGGTTATCTACATGTTATGTGACGGGCCCGATGCAATGAAGTAATATAAATTCTTTTTAAATGTCATCTGTATCCCTTAAAGCTTGCATCTAGATACTTTCTACTGGGAGTGCTATTGAAAGAATTTAGGTAAATAAACATGTTTTTTTCACCTAACCAACTGTTAATTGGCCCTGTAGATATCAGTTATGCTCCTAATATGCATGGCCATATATGAATTTACAAACTTACCCCCTACTGTAAGCATTAGGATGATAGAAAAGTGAAGTACTACTCCCTGAAAGCATATACTATACAACCTGTCATGCTTAGTGAGGAATATAAAGTACAGGCGTAGAGCAGATACATCATTAAACTTGGTTAGCTCAAATAAATGTATTCCCCTCCACCTTACTGAAATGAGTCAGGCAGCACTCCTCCTTCCTAAGGCTGCACATTGTGGAGGAAGCAGGATGAGCACAGGCTGGCTGCACTAATGGATGTTTACACAACTCTGTATCAGCCACCAGAACCCAGAAATCACATGCTGCCCCTGCTATCCTGGTCCGGGTTAAATAGTCTGACATTTTTAGGGGAGATTTTTAGGAAGGGTTGTGGTTGGATTCAAGGTTGATTGTCTATTGTTATCCTCCGTTGGCTCTTTATTTCTCCCTCTCAGCTCTCCTCCTTACTTGGCCCTCCCCCTCCTCTGCTCTCCCCTGTTCTCCTCCTTCCCCAGCTCTTGCCAGTAACGGCCTTAACCGTTTGGCTTCATGTCAAAGCAGGGGCCTTTTGTGGCTCTGTCACAAATCTGCCAGGAAAAACAGAAACCATCTGTTCAGGCCTGGGCCTGAGAGGGGATGAGTGTGTAAATACATGAGTTTAGCCCTCACCCTCAGCCCTGCCCGCGCACACAGGACCACCGATCCCAGTGAAGCATCCTCCACTCCCACCCAGCCTTTATAGTACATATAATGGTTTCAGAATAAATCCTGTCAAGTCTGAATCTTACAGGCAGGAAAATAAAGATGACACGAGACAATTTAACAAAGCTACTGAGTAAAAAAATGGAGCATAATAGGGCTGAACGATTAATCGATTTCAAATCGAAATCGCAATTTGAAACAATGCGATTAGCAAATTGCAAAAGCTGCGTTGTAGGATATATATTATGCAGCGCATCTGACCCAAGGTTTAAACTGTTAATGGTTTTACAAATTCATGCCGTCCTCCTTGTGTGACAGTCATGCTCACCAATCAGAAGTGCTGGGCTCCTCGTGTACCAGTCATGCTCACCAATCAGAAGTGGCCCACTCTGTATACGCTCACCAACAACAAGCAAGTGAAACCCAAGGAAAACGTTACATTCGTGGTGCATAAAAATGGCCTCCACTGAGCCAGAACCAACGTTGGACAATTAGTCCCGAAGAGAAGCAGCACTTCGGTGGTATGGGAGTATTTCGGGTTTGAGACGACAGATGTGCAACAAAAGAAGGTATTCTGAAAAGAAGGTGCAAGACCTGTCATGGAACAGTCGCCACATCATGAGGCAACACCACAAACCTGTATCAGCAGTTGAAAAAGCACTACAGATTATATGAAAGTATAGTGAAAGTAGTGATGCTCTAGCCCAGTCTAGTGAACAAACAACTTTTTCAGAGTCGTTTGCGACTGTTACTCCGTGTGAAAAGGGCTCACGAAGGCACCGTGAGATAACGAACACCATAACGCACTACCTAGCTAAAGACATGGTGTCAATTAACACCGTGACCAAAGATATGTTTCAAACACACTGGATAAATGGAATGCAATTCCCTCCCGCACATACTTCAGTCAAGTTACCCTCCCAGAACTGTACGTGTAATGTAGGAAAAAGGTTGACAGAGCTGAAAAATGTGGAGTATTACGCCACAACAACCGATTTGTGGTCAAGCAGAACGACCAAGCCGTACCTATGTCTCACCGTACATTTCATGTAAGTAATGACTTTCAGTTGAAGAGTTGCTGCCTGCAAACGGCATACTTTCCTGTTGACCACACGGGAGAGATTATTGCCCATGGACTATGAGAGAGTTTGTCCAGCTGGTGCCTGAAAGAATGGGGCCAGACGTGCATCACCACTGATAATGGATCAAACGTTATCAAAGCTGTGGAACTAAATCAATGGTAAGTGTAGGCTGTGTGTTTGTTATGTTCGCTTGTTGTCTTCAGTGTTGTTTTTGCTCTTTTGTCTTAAATATTTTAAAGCACTTTGAGATTAATTGTTTGTATTATAAGTTCTATATACTGTAAATATTCATTATTATTTCATGTATTATTATTACTACTATTATTAATAATAATAACCTGCTTTACGGTTTCTTTGTTTCACTTATTGTTGTATTGCTTTCTGTGAAACACTTTATACCATTAAAGTGCCTATATATGTATATAGGTGTATCATTATTATTATTGTCGTTGTTACATTTCTGTCTGAAAAGTGCAATACTGTACCTTACACAATTAAGGTTTTGGTTCATGATTTTTATTTTTCCAGTAAATGCTGTGAAAGATGACGCAAGAGTAAATCGGGCAACAAGACTTTGTAAAAAGTTGGTTGGCCATTTCTCTCCCAGTTGGAAAAAGAAGACCGCACAGTGTAAGGCACAGCAAGATTTAAATCTGCCGGAGCACTCGTTGATTATAGAGTGTCCAACTAGATGGGGCTCAAGGCAGAGGATGATTGGGAGGGTGTTGGAGCAGAGCAAGGCCTTGTCTCAGGTTCTGTCTGAAGACAAGAAGACGTGTCACTTGGTCCCCACCTGGCAGAACACAGAGATCCTCGAAATCAATCAACAACGCCCTGGTTCCTCTCCAGGAGTTTACGGATGCCCTCAGATGAAGCGTATGTAAGTGTGTCATGCCTGAAGCCAGTCCTGCATCTCCTGCATCTCCTGAGAACATCAACTCTGGCTGAAAGAGAAGAGAACTCAGACCATACCAAGGCAATTAAGTCAAGAGCCCCTGGCTACATGGAGGATAAATACTGCGACACAGGAGCCTCTGAACTTCACTTCGTTTCTTTATCCAAGATTCAAGATTAGCTACGTAAGCACAGAGAATGTCTCAGACATCAAAGCAAGAGTGAAGATTAAAATAGAACATGGTAATTTGTCTTGTTTTTATGTGTAGTTTAGTGAATACAAGATGCCACATGCAATATAAGTTGTTGTATTTTGATTACATTGATTGGTAAAAGAAGAAGTAGAGATGTCAGGGAAGCAAGTATTATATAACACTGTTTGGAGTAATTGTAAGATTTTATTTGTTCTGCACTTTATCCTATAGTGGCAGCCTTTGTGGGTGGGAAAAACATTTTCTAAAGTTGAATGCTGGTTATCGGCAAATAAATGTTCTAATTAAATATAAAATTTAGATATTTTGTGCAACATTTATATTCCTATTTCTATTATATTTAGTGATCGCTTTTTTGATAATTCTGTGGTTTGTCAATTTATAAGCTAAATGCTGGTTATCAGTAAATGTTCTATTGATTACAGATTGTGCAATATTTAGATGCTGCTCCTGAGCCATAAGCAAATGAGCTACCTATTTCAATATCAGATTGTTTACAGAAAGGTCCTATTATTTTCTATTGGAATTGTTTTATTTTTATTAATATTAAAATTAACAGTCACAGCTTATGTGATAGTTGTTCTATGTTAGCATGTTCTATACCAATTTAAACATTTGAATAAACACATTTTTGAAGCAATTTGTATCTAAGTTCTCATCCTTGCATTAGAATATAGTACAGTTAATATTTTGATGGTATCTCATGTTGTAATACGCCATCAAGTTTGAAATCTATTACACAGTGAATATTGAGCTGAAGCATGACTTTAAAAAATGATATATCAAATTTGTCAGAAAATAATGTGATATTTGGGAAAAAATTGCATGTTTGAATAATATAGATTTAATTCTGTTAAAATATATTGTGACGGTTACATGTTGTGAAGTCAAAACAAGTCCAATAGAAGCAGGCTAGAATTGCTCTGCAAATGAGTTGTAATGGCTTGCTTCTCTACTGTGACATTTTCATTAAAAAGCATTGTCTCAAAGGTTTTATCAAGAGGCCAAGACATACCCATGTCCTCATGTTAAGCTCACTGCTGACCAGTGCAAGTGGAAACTCGGAAGAGGCAACACAATGCATATCTGTGCCAACGCTTGCCCCCTTTTTCAGTGCAAACACTGTATTGATAGTTATCCCTCAAATTTCCAGCTAGTGCTTTAGACACAGCCTAGATCGTTTTACATGTTTATGCAGATTGCAATGCGTTGACGTCCAACAATGCATCATAGCAGAAGTGTAATTTAAATTGTTAAAATTAGAGGAGTAAAAATCTTTCTGTGATGGGTGATGATCTTGCCATATTTCTCAGCCATGGTTGAATACATGTAAAGGAAACACTGCTGCACACATTTGGAAACTCATACACTGTCAATGTTACACACATGTATATACTTGTATATAGACTACCAAGTTGTAATAACTGGAATGGAAGTGATATGAGGTAAGCCCTTTCTTTGTCGGATTATCCACCGGCCAGAAAGCTCCTGCAGATGGAAGCATTCTTAAAGGCCTTATAATACCAAGCTTATGTTGTCACTATCATGTTCTGGGGAGCAGCAGCACACTCTGTACTGCTCTTCAATGATTTAGTGAATTGGAGAAATAGCCAGGGCTATTCTTGATTCTATTTCAAGTATTTCCATTGTCTTTTTTACCACATACCACCCGTGAATTGGTTTTGGTTTATGAAATTGTTTCTATTATGTTGTAGTCTTCATAAAGGGTCAACTTTGCTTTGAAGCCTCATTTGATATACATGTACTCAGAGAAGAAACGGAAGGTAATGAAAGTTAAGTGTTGCCTTGGGCATATGCTAGCATGACAAATACTTAGTGACATTTATGATATGGAAAAGTACAGTCAGTCTGAGAGATTGGACTTGTGTGGCTTTAGAGAAACGAAACTTGACATTCATATTGGGAAAGGTAACTTGTCAATCTCTCGTTGACACTGATTTATGGGGTGAGGCCACAGGAACGCCATGTTCATCTTCAGCAGCATTCCTGTCATTCAGGCATCATACGTTACTCCGCTCCACATTGACATTTTGGCTTCTGAAAAGATCAGTCCTTCCTTTGTCTATGTGACTATAGATCAAAATGTTTAATGTCACCCCAGAGCTAATTTCTTCTTGGTCATATATCCATTAGCTCACCACCAGAAGTAACTTTCAACCCAGCAGATGGACTTTGAGGATTTGTTTTGCTGCTTCTTTCGGACCAGTTACATACTGCTCTGCAAGCTTGTCAGTGCACCTGTTAGTTCCCATTCAAAATCTCAAGTTAATGTTTTCATTAGCCCTGCCTAATGTAATAGTACTTGACACAGTGTAAGTGATAGAGGGGCAGGGTGACCTTTCCCCGTGTCTGCCAAGCTGTTGTTGAGGCCGTGTGGTTGTCAGCCTGCAGCGAGGAGGCAGAGATGCACTGCTGAGAACAGTCATTAAGCACAGAGCAAAGCCAGCGCTTGGGACCACTCGACACTTTTGATCTGCACATTTCAATTAGATTTCGCATCAGGACTCTTGCCTTCCCTCAGCTAGCACCTGCGCCCTGCCTTCCCTACCGGCCAGCCAGGCCAAAGAGGGAGACAGAGACTCAGAAAACAACTAGAAGGTTCTGTACCAGCTGAAGTAGATGTACCAGCTGAAGTAGATGCACAAACGCATGGTAACGTAATAGAGCAAAAGTAGCTTTTAGGTGATATAATCGGCATTGGCTGCTTTTCTCTCACCATGTGCATGTTCTCTAAAGTGGAATGTCCAAAAATAGTTTTTAAAGGTTATTCGAAGTGCTGTACATGTCCCACAAGTAGAAGATGCATCATTCCTCTTCATCTAACTGGCCTTTGTGTTATGAGTCCCCTTGGTGATTTGTCTCCACTGAGCTCCCACTCAGCAAGGCATGTGGAATCCATCCCACTAATCCAGATGTGCTCAACTGCAGAAGTCTTTGGTCTGAAAACTTGCTCCAGCACAAGTTTTATGCTGGAGCAATAGCTTTGCCACAGCACAGCACCTTAATTTACCCTGATATGTGAGCTCAAACACCCTCAGTAAATGTTCCCAGCACTGCTTCGTCTGATCAGATGGATTCCTACAGGCACAGGTAGATATTAATTTCTCCTAAGACCTACATAAAGGGAGATCTTATTAAACTGGCCTAAGCCCACTGAGTTGAGCTCTTTCTGCCAATCAAAGCAGTCATTGAGAGACTAATCTTGTACCTTAATGTCAGATATTCACAAGGTGATAAAGGAACAACCACATGATCCATGGCCAATGTTTTCTCTCAGTAAACATGGTGGAACCAACTAGCCTGAGATAGTTTTGCATTTGCCCAGATAAGAACTAAGAAGCTAATACAGCTGCTTAAATATATAGTAAGAAGACTGTTCAGAGTGAGCAGCCTTTTATAGCCATTTTAAGATGTCCACCATTTCATCAAAACCTTTCCTGACATTATTCTTTTGGGATAGAAGATGTTAAGCTGTTTGTTGCAAAGCTGTTAACACATTTTAGAGAGCAGTCAAGTTTTTCAGCTGAAGCGGGGAAGGAAAACAATCAATAGCCATTGAACCCTGAGAGCTTTGTAGAACAGCAGTTTAACAGACCTAAGATAGTAGATGAGTGTCCCCTGGGTTTTAAAGATTACAGGTGACTTACACCTCACCTAACAATCATACTACCCTTTCATGAATTTGTTATAGAGCCAGTGGAGGACTGCTAACAAGTCAGAGTTTATAGTGAGGGAGAAAGGCAAAGCCCCACAGGAAACTACATAATTGTCCCCGACTCCTGTCGTCAAATTTCAAGGCTTGTGTATTATTTTGACTGTGGCCGGAAAGCGGCAGTTAATTTGCACAGGCTGCCTCAGCAAAGTTCTTTCTGATCCATGATTGCATGTGTTAATGTTTCAGTTGGGTATTGATTTCCTGGCGGCCTTTTGTGCACTGGATTTATCCGCCTCGCTAGCTGGCAAGTGCGCCCCTCTGAATGTTTGATTAAAGTTCAATTGACTCTTTCAGTGAAGGGGCGAGGAGCCATTTCACTCCCTATTTGTAGCGCCAAAGCTCTCCCCGACATGTTCTTTTGTTCCTATTCAAGCGCCTGCCACCCAGGCAGCCACCAATGCACTGATCCTAATACCCCTGCATTCAGTGAGCCTCCTCGCCTAATCCTGGGACAGACACGGCCGCAGCACAAACACGCCCGGCTAGCTACAAAACCTGGCATGGAGTGACCCACTCTATGGCGTTTCTTTGTGAAATACTGTGGTATTGAGTGTTTTCCACATATTTTGTTCAACCTAATTTCAGATATGTCACAGTGTGTCTATTTTCTTCCTCATTACAAATACACCTGTGGCCTGTGTGTACTCCTGTGTTATTTTGCTTGTTCAACAGCATCTGTTTGGTGTTTCATTGCAGGGGGAGCTCATTACCTTCTACTACTATTGGAAGAAGACCCCAGAAGCAGCCAGTTCTCGAGCCCACCGCAGACACCGCCGCCAGCCCGTCTTCCGCCGCATCAAAACACGGACTGCCTCAACACCTGTCAACACTCCCTCACGCCCCCCCTCCAGTGAGTTCTGTAAGTATACTTGACCCCTTTGTGAATGGGCAAAGAGAAATGAGGGAGACACTACTTGTTACATTTTGGTGGCACTTTCTTTTGTAGATGTTAAAGCAATGTGCATTAAGTGTGTTTTCTTTCTGGCACTCTTCCAGTGGACCTCAGTTCAGCCAGTGAAGATGACTTTGACAGTGAAGACAGCGAACAGGAGTTGAAAGGCTACGCCTGCCGCCATTGTTTTACCACCAGTAAGACACAGCCTTCCATCTATACACACACACACACACACACACAGGAGACTATTCCTATCTTGATTGTGATCAGTGCGAGGCCGCACCACACAGTGCTGTGTGACAGATGGGCATCACAGGATGTCAGGACTAATTTGATCAAATCAGACATGAGCCCACAGCTCGTTCACTCTCACCTCATTATCCTTCCCCTCTTTCCACACAGCTGGCTTCCAGTGCCAGCCTCCCATCTGACGATGCTTAGCGTGACTGTCACCACAACAAGTGTGGCTAATAACTTTGGCTTGATAGTGTTAACCCATATAGACCCCACTGGTATTTATGTGAGAATTTGAATGAATCCAGTATTTAGGAGGATGACAGAGTAATAGAGTGTATCTGCTGATATATTGTTAGCTGTTATCTTTGATTCAGTTCAAGCATGAATGATAATACATACAGCTGTGATCAAAGGTTATATGCACTTGTAAAGAACATGTATATCATGTAGTCTTGAGTTTCCAATGATTTCTTATTTTTATGTGATGGAATGATTGGAACACAAAAAACATTTATGCATTTTGGTTCTTTTATACATTTATTATAGGTCTTCTGGAAATATGACAGAATCTGCTGGGTCAAAAATATACATGCAGCAACTTGAATTATACATTTTGGTGATGTAGAAAGTTGTGGCAATCAGATTAGCTTTGTGGCGTGGCCTTTTTTAACTTCTTGTGAGTGGTTATGATTGACTACAGCTGGTGACTTCTCTGAGTCATTTAAATAGGGCTCGTTTGATACACTCATGAGACTCAGCCACAAACGCTACAATGGGAACATCTAAGGAGCTCAGCAGATCATTGACTTGAGCAAGTCAGGAAAGTCATTTGGAGTCATTTAAAAGCAGCTACATGTCCCAAGATCAACTGTGCAAACAATTGTTTGTAAGTATAAAGTGCATGACATAGTTGTGTCACTGCCACGGTCAGAAAGAAACCACAAACTATCGTTTGCCGCTGAGAGGAAATTGGTCAGGATGGTCAAAAGTCAACCAAGAACCACCAAAAAGCAGATCTGTGATGAATTAGAAGCTGATAGAACACAGGTGTCAGTGTCCATAGTCAATCATGTTTTACATCGCCATGGGCTGAGAGGTTGCCGTGCAAGAAGGAAGCCCTTGTTTGCTGCTGATCACATGGACAAAGAAAAGGCCTTCTGGGGGAAAGTTCTGTGGTCGGATGAAACACAAATTGAGCTATTTGGCCACAATGACCAGAAATATGTTAGGAGGAGACAAAGTGAGGCCATTAACCCCAAGTACACCATACCTACCATCAAGCATGGTGGTGGTAGTATTATGCTCTGGGCCTGTTTTGCTGCCAGTGGAACTGGTGCGTTATAGAAAGTAGATGGAATAGCTCAAACTTCTTCAGGAAAACCTAAAATCATCAGCCAGAAGGTTGGGTCTTGGACGCAGGTGGGTGTTCCAACTGGACAATGACCCCAAACACACATCAAAAGTGGTAAAGGATTGGCTAAATCAGGCTAGGAATAAGGGGTTAGAATGGCCTTCCCAAAGTCCTGACTTAAACCACATCAAGAACACGTGGACTGTGCTGAAAAAGCCGACAAATTATGTTTGGAACTGCACCAATTTTGTCAAGAGGTGTGGTCAAAGATCCAACCAGAAGCCACAAGCTTGTTAGGCTACCAACAGTGCCTAATTGAGGTGAAAATGGCCAAGGGACAATATTAGCATTCCTGTATGTATATTTTTGACCTAGAGGATTTGGTCACATTTTCAATAGACCCATAATAAATGTATAAAAGAACCAAAATGTATGATTGTTTTTGTTCTTTGTGACAAGAGTATGTGTTCCAATCATTCCATCACAGGAAAATAAAGAACATGTATGTCAGACATACATTATCTTTACAAGTGTATATCAACTTTTGACCACAACTGTAGATCTATTGGGTGTTGAATTACATTAAGTTAGTTAAAAACATTATCTGTAGCTACAATGTTGCTGTGGTTGTGAAATAATTCATATGTATTGTTTGTATTCCTTACCTCCTGCGTGAATGTGTAATTTCCCAACTGTAAATGTCTTTCCTCAGCATCCAAGGACTGGCACCACGGGGGCCGGGAGAACATCTTACTGTGCACAGACTGCCGCATTCACTTCAAGAAGTACGGTGAGCTGCCCCCCATCGAGAAGCCTGTGGACCCGCCGCCATTTATGTTCAAACCTGTCAAAGAGGAGGAGGATGGACTCAGCGGGAAGCATAGCATGAGGACCCGACGGAACCGAGGCTCGGTGCGCACAAACTCATGCTCCTCATCTATCCCTCTATTCACACCTTCACCGTTCATAGTCCTCAAGAGTTTTCCATAGAGCAATGTAGAGCCAGACTACAAAAGCAGGCATCCATGAAGCAATAAGCTTACCATCTCTAGACAAGTAGCACATGGACAACTGAAACACACATTGTTTCATATGTTTGGTTTTACAGAAAGTATTACAAAGTTACAAGTTTGGAATTGAACTTGGCATACAGTATGTCCATCGTCATTTCTTCAAATCTGTATCACAACATCGTGTGGAGGCTTATGTTGGTTGTGACTTGTGCTGCTTCTGTTGTTAACAGATGTCGACGCTACGTAGTGGTCGTAAGAAGCAGACAGCCAGTCCTGATGGTCGAGCCTCACCCACCAATGAGGACCTGCGTTCCAGCGGACGCACCTCACCCAGCGCAGCAAGCACTGACAGCACTGACAGCAAGACAGACTCCATGAAGAAGCCCAGCAAGGTACACACAGCATAGGCTTCTTGAAACATTGTTTTACTATGCATGCGTCTGCGTAAGCTCAGGGAAATATACCCTAATGTCTCTTCTGCCTTGTTCACACAGAAGATTAAGGAGGAGGCTCCCTCACCTATGAAGAGTGTCAAACGTCAGCGAGAGAAGGGGGCATCGGACACAGAAGAGCCCGAGAGAGCTGGTGCCAAAAAATCCAAGACACAAGTAAGCTTGTGTTGCTTGATGTGCTTATCCATGTGTTTTAAGGGATTGCAGTAGTGCCTAGAGTTGGTCATATGATGCTCACACTTCTCTCTCCTCTGTCCCTCAGGAGCTGAGTCGGCCCGACTCGCCCTCAGAATGCGAAGGGGAGGGAGAGGGCGAGAGCTCTGATGGACGCAGCATCAATGAGGAGCTGAGCAGTGATCCTAAGGACATTGACCAGGACAACCGGAGCTCGTCCCCAAGCATCCCCAGCCCCCGTGACAATGAGAGTGACTCAGACTCATCTGCCCAGCAGCAGCAGCTCCTGCAGGGCCAGCACCCCCCAGTCATCCAATGTCAGCCAGGCACCTCTGTTTCCTCCACGGCCCCCACTCCACCTACAACCTCAGCCCCCTCACTACCCCCACAGGTCTCTCCCACAGCAGCCTCCACCTCTCTACATCCCCAGGCTAGCCCGATGTCTCTTATCCAGTCAGGAGCATCCCTCCACCCTCAAAGGTTCCCCTCTCCACATTCACCTATGACTCAGGCTCCAACTCCTGGTCCCCATGGCCTATCCCAGTCATTACCCAGCTCACATCACGGCCCCATGCCTCCCATGCCACATCCACTGCAGGCTGGCCCCTCACACATGCCTCACCCTCACTCCATGCCTCCTCAGGGCTTCCCTGTGGGGCAGTCTCAGGTCCCACCATCGTCAATCTCTTGCCAGTCACAGCAGAGGTCACACACACCTCCCTCCCAGTCATCTACCCAGAGTGTAGGCCAGCCTCCCCGAGAGCAGCCCCTGCCCCCC
>OMOT01027340.1:0-17910 GCA_900312575.1 Acanthochaenus luetkenii | reverse complement strand
TGCACTTTATATAAAGTTTTTGTGGCGTATCTGTCTTATTTTGAAGGCATGTTACAAGTGAACAATGGCGACTTATTGTGAAGACGCCAACGTATCTGTTTTTTTTACGTGTTTTTTACGTGTTATAACTGAACACTGTTACTGTGAATACGCTCATTAACGTTTGCACAAGGTTGAGAGTTATTGTGAATGTGCTTAATAAAGTTTGACTGATTGAACTATCTGACTGGTTTGTGTCGACCAGAGTCACAGAGCGTTAGGGGGCAGAGGGGATGTTACTCATGTTATGTTGTTGGCGCGATGTTACGAGGACGCTGCTAATAAAGTTGCATACGAGTACATAGTGGATTCACGTTTATTATTATATTTACAATATACCACCGTTTTTATGCCGGTCGTATCATTTTATTTTGTAGTATTTATCCGCCACACCTTAAAGACCGGTCCGTGAAAATTGCGGCTTATAGGCAGGTGGGGCCTATTTATGTACAAAGTTGTGTTTTTGAAAAAATGTAGTTGGTGCGGCTTTTATTCAGGTGCGCTCAATAGTGCGGAAAGTACTGTACTTCTGTGATGAAGGAAGCACTTTTACTACAGCCTCTGCACAAGTACAGGAGTCAGAGAGGCATCTGTTGAGACACAAGGGTTGGGAAACACTGAGTTTGGTGAAATATTGTTGCTTCCACATCTGGCATGCAGTGAAGTGAGATGAAGCAACACAGGGAGGAAACGGGATTAAGTGGGGTCAGGTTGTGGGAGCTGTTCTCAGTGAGCAGATATGCTGGCTGACATGGGATAGGAATCATGCAAGGGACCTGGCGTTTTTGGAAGCTCCCGATAGGAAGGGGAAGGGATCCCACATGCTCTGAA
Source organism: Acanthochaenus luetkenii (assembly GCA_900312575.1). Lineage (NCBI taxonomy): Eukaryota > Metazoa > Chordata > Actinopteri > Beryciformes > Stephanoberycidae > Acanthochaenus > Acanthochaenus luetkenii. Next base: position 17,040 of record OMOT01027340.1, on the reverse strand, counting down.
TGTTGGATGGAGGGACGTGTCAAATCTGGATCGAAGTCTGGACCTGGAACCTCTCGACCTGGGATGGGGCTGCGTTTGGGGAGGTGAGACCCGCACTTGATATTTATAGGTTTGGCACGGTCCTGTTATTCCTGGAAATAGGGTGGAGGAATTTGGGCTCTCTGAATGAGGAGGAAGAGTGACTTTTTTGAAGAAAAGTGTGAAGAGGAGCCCTGTCATCTCTGGGAGGAGAGTGAACGGAAATCTAGTCATTTCTTAGTGAGAGGTGGAAAAGGGCCCTGATCTCTGAGGGATGATAAATGCCGGTGACTTCCCTTGCAACGATGTGTTGAGGGATCCTTGCTTGCAAGTCTTGGACTCTCCAGAATAAAAGGATCAGTTCTTCTCAGAGTTGTACTCGCTATGAAAACACAATGACATCAAAATAATAATCTACCAAAACAACATTTGCACATTTTAGCTAGACATTTTCACGATGCAAATGTGTATAATGGGAACAACCACTGAACAAAGTTATTTAGCAATGAGTTAAAGATGCTTCTAATGCATGGCATGCTGCCGATAGCTTGCCATGGAAGTGAATACTGCGTTAGGACAAATAAACCAAATAAGCCCATTGCCCACTCTCAGTTAAGACAGCAGATCTAATTGCAACCCTGACCCTGGCAGTCTCGTCTGCACAAAAATGTGTGCCAGGCAAAGACAGAAGTAAGCACAACTTTACTCCCTCACATCACTATATTTCTGCAATTCTGTTGATAACTGTTTGTCCCGTGTGTACAAGGGTAGCAGTTCTAATTTCTTATTCCCTGGCTAAAGTATGTTACTTTGTTCTCTAATCCTCCTTCTGTAATATTTCTTATTTGTTTCCCATCTCTTGCAGGTCATAATGAGGGCACTCTCTCGGTGGCAGAAGGGGAGCTGTTGTATGTCATAGAGGAAGACAAAGGAGATGGCTGGACACGAGTGCGCAGGAACGAGGACGAGGAGGGATATGTCCCGACATCCTACATTGAGGTCTTTTTGGAAACCAAAGGTGCTATGACTTACATTTAACTCAGCAAGTGTGTTTTTGTTATTGTGGGTCAGGACATTTTCATTCACCTGCTGAGGCAGTGGGGTAACTTATTGGCAGTTCAGAGAAGGTCCTCTCCCAGAGAGGACCAATCAGATTTGTCCATTGTGCCTCACGGCACTTGGGCCAGTTGGGGTCAATAGGTTGAAGTGTCAATATACACTGCACTTGAGCTACTATTACAACATTTGGCAATGTCTAAGAAAACACACTGAAGGCAAATAACGTAGCTGAGCCATGCAGATGTTGTGCAGGCCAGGTGTTGGTGTGAAATGAGTTGAGAAGGAACTTGAGAGTAGGATTCTCATCGCATGTTCACTGCAGAGTCACCTAGTTGGCACAGACAACAAAACATGACATCCAAACCTCAACATGATGGGAAAATCACCTGTTGACAATTATCAGCAGTACATATTAAACACACAGTACTTGACTAAATTGTGTAATTTCTTTCTGTTAAGACTTGAACATTTGGTTTAGCTTGTTTTGCTTTCCACTCAAATAAGAGTCTGAACCACAACCTCAGTCTAATTTTTGAGTCAGTGTGATAATAAATCACTAAATTCAACTGCATGAATGTATATACCATTTGAAGTGACAATGCCAGGCGCGACAGTCAAATCATCACCCAAATTATTGTGTTTTGGTTGGTACTTGCTGTACCTAATAGGAAAGCATGCTAGATGTGCAATCATGGAAATGAAAATGTAAGTTAAATCTGCTGTAAGATATATATATATTATATATGAAAACATATTTTTGTAGGCTATAATAAGAATGAAAAACGCTGTAGCTTAATTGTAGTGCTGATACATAATGAAAAAGTTCAGTTGTGAAAATAATTATTCTGTCCCCTGGTAAGGATGAATCTTTTTAACTTATTGATACTCAGATTAGCAAGTAAATGTCTTTTCTTCTTTTGTAATACATCTTTTGGTAATGATAGTGTTGGGCTGTTCTGGTCCTTTTTTCCAGACCAGTGGTAAAGGAATAAAGGACTGATAATTAGCCTTACTAAGCTCTATGGTGAGAATGGCCTGAGATATGGGGCTGATCATGATGTAAAAGCTTTGTGGTTTCTTGCATGAGTCTCTGAGCACCACCTCTGGGTAAGGTGCATTTTAAAGCATGTATGGCCTCTGTGTTATTGAGTTCAGTGCTAGAATAAGATATTCTACACAATTTTAAATATCTGCTAATACTGGCACTGATCTTCATTTTGAAGTTGATATTGACTCAAAACACACACATTTACATTTTTTAATAGGGCTGGGTTTTAAACATTCGGATTCACATCGATCTTGATTTGAATGATCCGATATCGATTCATAAAATCCCAAGACGTTTAATATATGCCTTTTCCTGTGGATGTGTGACGCTTTAACTCTGTTAGTTTCGCTTTGGTTCTTGCGGTAACAAACGAGTATAAAGTCGCCAAAGCCACAGAGAATATAGACTGGGAATCTTTCCTAAATAAATATGGAGAAATCTTGGAGTTTCAAGTTGCAGTAACTGTCATATACGGTAAACATTTACCATGCGATGTTACTAAGAGATTTACGGTAATACAGAGACACATTTAGAGTAGGCCGGGATACGGACTGAGAGGGAGTTAACGTGTTGTGCCAAGTTACTAAGTGTTTAAATAAAAGCCATTGTTTGAATAAAAGCCTCCATCATCATTTTACAGTAACCATCTGCTGAGGATGCGGCTAAATTAGGAAAGGACTATCCACCAGGGATGGGCGGTTCAAAACTGTTGTATCGATTCCTTTTGAAAAGTATTGTTTTCAAAGTTGCGTCACTCCCGTGTCCCTCTGCACTTTTGTAGCGCATAATATGTTTCTGCCAATGAACAGCAACAGGGGTGAGAACTAGGACACTGCCAACGCACGTCACATGATCGGTCGTGAAGGCAGGTGCTGCTGTGGAGGTGCTGGCATCATTGGCGGTGGAATGAATGTAGGATTGTGGAATGGATTGTAGGAATGTGATTGCGGACGCAAAGCACCGATGACCATTCCCAATCAGTTGCATGAACATTTGATGGTTCGCCTGATGTTGGGCTTGCATGGCTTGAGATCACCTCTCCTCAGTCCCGCTTGTTTTGTTTCACACCTTCCAAACATTAATATGTTTAATAATGCACCAGGTTAGAGGGTTCATTGTACAATTGACAGCGTACGTTCTCTGAGAATCTTTTTCATATCCAAGCAAAATTGGTATTGTAACTGAAACATCCCTAACCGAATCAATGTCAAATCAAATTGAATCGAATGGACACCTTTTGAATCGGAATCGAATCGATTCAGGAAATCAGTGGCGACACCCAGCCCTATTTTTGTATCAATGTTGATGGCTTGTTACTGGCGCAGCATGTGGTTCTTGTTGTGCTGGTAATAATTGACATCACTGCTCTAAATACACATTTCATACCTCCTGTGATTTTTATGGAGGCACATTTGAAATGTGGTGCATGCTACAGCATTTGTGGGATTTTTCTCCATATTTCATGACATGTGATTTCAGCATGTTAAAGTGAACTAAAGTGTCTGCTTTTAAACATGCATTCATGCCAGAAGAAAACCAAAGTGGAATAACCCAAAAGGTTCTTAGTTGAAGGTACTTACTAAGCAGATACAGCTCTAAGCTAACAGGTATGCACAGATTACATACACAGTTTTGCCATTTGAAAATACATTAATATATGGAATTACTGCTTTCTTCCTTCTCCCTGTATCTGAATAATTGGGTTACAATATTTTAGTTGATCTCTTTGAGAGCTATCTAACTTTTCTTTTTGTCATTTTTTGTTTGTTTGTTGTTGTTTTTTTTAAATTGCAGATTCCTAAAAGTGTGAGGCTGGCTGAGGAATGGCAGGGCAAGCAGCCTTGGAGACACCACCATGTTCCTCAAATGCTCATAGAGTCAGAGTGAGAAAGTGAAATATGACCTGAATCTTAAAGAATAGGCTGATTATTATGCATCTCAATTTCCAAACCGTTACAACAATCTGTTTGGTAGTATTATGCTTCTTCTGCAAAACTCTCTGCCGTGAAGCAACGATAAGAGAAATCCATCAAAATTTTAGCACCCATAACCTTTCCATTCTTAACACTCAACAGCCACAACCACAATATACATTTTGTTTTCGTTGTTTTCAGCAAAGCTTTGCTTCTTGATGTAACTAACTCCGCTTGCGTGGTCATGACAGCGGCTGTCGGCTTCCTCGCTCTGAACGCCCCTCGGCCCTGCCACTTCTCCCTTTCCTTACCTTTGCCCCAACGCACACGCCCAGACACACACACACACACACACACGGCAGGGTGTGGTCAGAGACAGGACGGAGACCAGCTGGAGGTGACCTGAACACTTCGCCCAGCAGGCCACTGAACCCACTTCAAATGACCAGGGCAGGAAGCCATGCCCCCTTGTCAAACACCTCCATCCGGCCTTGTGTATGTGTGTGAGTCCGTCAGGTCACAGACTCCTCACTCACTCATTGACTCAACGGCATCGCTGAGAGAATCATCCAGCATCCTGAACCCATCTACAAGTGGGGCTGGAAAAAAAACTCACGTTCATTCCACTCTTTTAAAGTCAGCTCCATATTTGCAGGTTTCAGATGACTGGAAAAGGAGGGACTGAACGGGGTGCTGATCATCTGTATGAAGTGCTTTGGGTTTGTGTTGTGTGTGTGTTTGATCTGTCCGTATGTGTGTATGAATATGTAAGGGTCTTGTGTGTTTTAATCCCTCAGAACCATGTCTAGTACATGTCCCACAATCCCCACCCATGTCAAAGGGTCCACACTGGGGCAGGTATCCAGGACCAAGCGGAGGGAGAGGGAGGGGGGATCCACTTCACCCACCAACACTCTCATCCAACAATTAGCATCTTGTCACTGGTGTCTGTTCCTCTCTCTGACCACACCCCCTCACCTCCACAACCCCTCCCTCCTCAGGCGGCATAGGCTGTCCTTTGGCTGCTTTGAGCGTTGTGCAACAGCTCGGGGCGGGGCCTCAGCGTTGTGGTGTGCTGCATGCTTGCCCTGTCTCCTCCTCGCCCCTCTGCTGACAGTGTAGGGGGCCGGCATACAGCCCCTGCCACTGGCCTTTCTGTTCAGTTAACCCCCATTGCCTCGTCATATCTTTTTAATTAACCTGTATGCCACCTTTTGGGTTCTGTGCCTGTGGTTCATTTTTTTTATAGCTCTTTTCTGTTGTTGGTTTGTCACTGACTGATATGTTTCTTTGTCTCAGAAATTATTTTTACCTGTGTTTTTAACAGTGAGTGAGCGATCCCCTCCCAGCGTCCCCCAATTTAATGTCATTACGGAATGATGTTGTGCAGAAGTAGGTTATGAATGTGTTGTGCATTTGTTATACTGTAAATATGCAGAACGTATGTAATAACATTAGCATTGTACCATTTTGATCTGAGTGTCTAACGCAAGTGGTTGTTTACTGTAATCACCTCGTGGGCGCAGGTGTGTCAAAAGTCTCCACATGGTCCAAGCAGACTTTACCCAGAATACAATCTATGAAAGTATGATTTATGTCCGATGTTTTTAGCATGGTCCGTTTACTGTCTACTGTATATGAAAATATACTGTGATCCACTTCCACGCAATATCCTGTGAGTCTGTGGCTGAAATATGAGATAAGGAAGAATTCTCTATTTTGGGCCTTACCTGGGTTTTTATGCTATCACCGTTTGAAACCTGATAGAATGATGCTGATGTTATTTGTGGTATAGTGAAAGGATTTTCCATAAGTTTGGGGGCAGCTTGAACACAATACTGTCAGACTAGATGAATGATGTCCACTGATTCCCTCTCTCAAAGGCACATATATGGTTTTAACCTTTTTTTGATGATGTTGGGTTGAAGATATTTTGTTTCCTATTTTAATGTGGAAATCTATGTTGCACCTCCTTTACCAGCCACTTGTTCTGCCTAACTGTGGGACTTAAATCCCTTAACTGCAAATATGAGTAACAATTAAATTGTTTTGTGTTTTGAATGAAGCCATTGTTTAAATGCCATCTGTGTCAATATAGAATAGGACAAACACATTTTAAATGGAGAATTGATGGACATAGTGTCCAACCTCAATCAACAATGATCATTTGGACTCAGTTACTTGATGCAAGGAATAATGCAAATATCTGCTGTGGCACAGAATCATGTTTAAAAGTACCACATTTGCGTTTCACCACCCATCGCTTGATATGTCAAGATATCAAACAAGCTTTTGTTTGTTAAATTGTTTATTAGCAATAAATGAAAAGAAAAGAATGATTTTCAGGCCTTCTCAAAGCTGTTGAGGTAACCAACACATTTATGTGAGGCACACTCAACCACTTTATAGTGGCCATCTGCCCCATCTGCCTGCTGTATCTCCATCTGCGGTGCTCTGCATTGAGACCACCACAAACCTTTAGTAAATGCCCCAGAGTAGGCTGCCTGTACAGAAGAAATGGCGTGTTGGAATTAGAGAGAATATATATGAACATATATAAATTAAGTTGAAACCAAGAAAAAGGAAAACATCTATTTTAACTATTGATGGTCTTACCTTTACTTTTTTTCTGCTTTGCAAAGTAAGACTTATTTCCCTTTGTTTATACGGTCTACCAAATGGTGTGTTTTGCACTTTTTTGTTTGTGTTCCATTTGGTAACCTATGCTTGTATTTTGGAGCACTGAATACTTTGTATTGTGTTTAATGTGCCAATTAAATATACCTGGAAAGCAAATAATCATGTATTATGTCATTTTTTCCTCTTCATATGGTAATGTAGGCTGCCTGAAAATGTCATAATCCTACAATATCCATCATACATACATACAACAACAATAACAGCCAGTTTATTTTAGTTAATACACATAATCATATCCATTATACATATAATCATCCAGAATGAATTCTGAGGGGTTTAGAATGCACTACAAGTCTTTTTCCTTTTTTTAACGTAGATTACTGTTACACAGATAAATGCCTTTGAAAAGTGGGCCAGGCCTATACTTACTGTATACATTTAGGTTAGAATAAAGCTAACCTCTTACCTTGTTATAGTTAAGGCATCATGGTATCATCACCTGTTAGATTTAGAGTTAATGAATGGCTGAAAAGCATTGGCTATTTTCTATAGGAGCACAACAGAGTGAAGCTTGTGAACAAAGTATCTCATCACACTAGGAAATAGGCCTGTAAATGTAAAGTAATAAATGTAATGTAAAAGGCCTAATGGTAAACTATAGAAGTGCACACAATGTAATAGTAAAAACATTCTAATATCTCAACCATCTCATCCATCATATGGCAGGTGGAAATAAGTTTTATACCTTAATTATGCATGCTACTATTACCAACAATTGATCTTCCAGTTGCGTAAATATATGAAGAAAAATGTATGTGTTCTAATATACATTTTTACGGTTATACTTAAATTGCATTAATATATTTAGGCCTACTACTGCATGTTACTTGATTGGACCAATCAATATACCTATAAACCAACATCCTGCTGCAGCTTTTGAACCTAATGTAATCTGTGACTAGAAACGCCAACATACACATTTGGTCTGAACATTTATTGCAGATTACTCACCGGTTATGTAAATGCATGTATTATTATTTTGTTATTTACTATTTAGCAGACTAGGCTCCAAGGTTGCAGCAGGTTAAAAACTAATGCACTGGACAAACCCCTGATTAAGAGGTAGGTCCTCTCATTGGCCAGGAGAGAGCAGTCATGTTCTACCAAGGTATGATTTAAAATATATATATATTTGTAGTTGATTGATCTACAGTAGTTATTAGCTGTTTCTGGTCTAATTAATCACTGTCAACTGCTTGAGGGGTAGAACCACGCAGGAACTTGCCTGGGCTTCAACCTATTCTGTATGCAATTTTACAGTAATCTCTGTCTGTCCCTCAAAACGTTGTCTTTATACATTCTGTCATGTAGTGCCCCTATAGAGGTTATTGCACAAAAGTGGAATTGGAGTCCATATACAGGACATGATATAATCATCACACATTGTGCTATAAAGTTAGGTTGAGCGTGAACTACTGCAGTAAACCTGCCTTGGGGGGGCGGGGTTATCAAGTTGGCACAAGCAGGTATGTCAACGGGGTTATCAAGTGCACACCTTCCAGATCTGCTTTGTTGAATTAGGCCAGCAGCACCTCAAGAAGACTCCGGTGTCCCTGGTGTACTTCTGCTGCTGCTCTCAGCACTGGTCAAATCTACAGGCGTACACTCCACTCACACCGTACACTCAGACCACAACGTCTCATTGAAACGTTTTCAAATCAATCAATCTCAGCAGCCATAGGCTCTTCTGTCTGCTCAACAGTTAAGACATTGCATCAGTGAACAATAGCCCCAACTGCAGTCTGTAAAAGGATAACACCAGGAGCTGTGGACGGTGTATGACAAAACGCTCCCAGCGCCATAACTATGCCATATTTACTTACAGTGTCATTACCTACATTAGTCATACATGGAGTTTGCGTCCTTTCTTTTCAGCCAAAGCAACTCACTGCTCTTTTCGGCAAATTTAATGGCTGCCATAATTGGCTCACATGGAATCCCTATGTCTAAGTGCCAATTATGCTTGTTGAACTGCTTCTTTAGGGGTCCATTTTTGTGGAATGTTGATTTATATTTTCTATTAGACTATTTTCGAAGTAAGAAAACAGTCACCAGATCGTGCAGAAACTTTTTCCTTGATGACAATAGAGTTGGAAACACCTATGCTGGATCGGTTATCGGAGAGTACGATCCAATATCAGGCTATGATAATAGCTCATTCAGGCCACAAAGGCCAGGTGCAGTGTTAGCGGATAGGGTGATGTTAGTCAGAGCTATTGTCAGCAACCATGTTTTCCACTGGAAAACCCTACCAGTAAAATGGCGATGAGCAAGGCTTCATCACCAACTTCATGTAAATAAACATCTTACCCTAACTCTAATTTCTTAATGTGACTTTCAGTGAGATTGAGTTAGCATATTAATTACAGGTAAATAGACCTAGCAGATATTCTGTTATGGAAACAGCTGTACCACACAATTTCTGTTCAACATTCTCATTTAAACAAAAGTCTGATTTCAGGTGTGACATCATTATGTCTTGCGGTCATTGACTCATGACAGTTATCATGACAGGGCAGAGTAGATCTTGTAGAGGCTCACGTCTTTGAATGTAAGTAACAGATTACTGAACATGCTCTACCAATCAGTGGTGGCCAGCGCACTGCTCTGTGTGGTGGTGCGCTGGGGAGGCAGCATCAGGGCTGGGGAGGCAGCATCAGGGCTGGGGAGGCAGCATCAGGGCTGGGGATGCAGGAAGGATAATCAAACTGGTGAAAAAGGCTGTCCTGAGTCTGAAGGTGGTAGCAGAGTGGATGATGAGGACCTAACTGAACTCCATCATGGACAACACCTCCCACCCCCTCTCTGGTGAGCTGATGCAGCTACGGAGCACCTTCAGTCTCTACCTCATCCCCCCGAGGTGCAACACGGAGCGTTTTATACGCTCTTCTGTGCCAGCAGCCATCAGAGTGTACAATGCTTCATTTCCGAATGGAAGACTGCACTGCAGTGGATTGACTATACGAACTATCCTGGACTATCTGTGCATTCCTAGACTCTGGACTATATATGGACACTTTTCTGTATGTCTTTGCACATTCTCTGTAGATGAGATGCACATATGACACTTTTCCTGTTCCATGTTGTAATAACATAGTAATACTGTGAATAGATAATAACGCACATGCATGTACGTATGGTATCTCTGTTGTGGTGCTTTGTTACATAGGACAGCTGGTAATGCACATGTCCAAAAGGCACATTCTGTAGTATATTTGATAAGGGGCATCATTTCTTTATCTCTGCAACAATATTCTGCAGACGTGTTAATGTGAATGATGAACATATTGCACTTGTACATTTCTATAAATGCATTGTTATATTCTGCATATATTAATGGTATAATCATAATCATTCCACTATTTCATACGGTATACAAGTACATACTAATACCTTTATATTTGATTATTTATTAGTATGCTTATACAGTACATACTTATATAGAGCACATCATTGTCAACAGCATATGTTTATAGCACTATTGTATTGCTTTATTGTTTTATTAGTCTTTATATATGTTTTTATATTGCTTTAAAACAAATTGCTTATACTCTATTTGTCGTTTTCTCTGCTGAATCCTATTACTTTCTTATCAGTTAAATAGAAACACATTTTGTGAAGAATGTGGTCTCAAATAAGGTATGGAATCTCTCAGAATACTGACATAATGTACTTTCAGATAACTCGGTGAATTGAAACACAATTCAGTGCATGACTCACATTATTAAGGAATAATTGCATGAAAATCAATATGATAGACTATAGTCACAGATTTATCAGTGTTACATCAGAGATTTCATAACATATATATCAACGTACAAACGTATTTCGTTGTCAAGTTTGAGTGACACAACTGCTTTTCCAAAATTAACTAAACATATTCACATTGCACTTTTGTTTTGTCTTCAACGCTCACATGGCAGTCGCACAGTTTCTCTTCCTTATTAAACTGCGCTGGTTTGGAATGCTATTTCACTGGATTCAAGAGAGTTTTTGAAGTCTTTTTTTAGACATGCCTTTGCCTATTGGGAGTGAATTCAGAAGCTCTTATTTTCCTATTTGCAATGACAGGCTTGCAATTGTCTAGTGGATGCTGGTGCTCTAGATTAATTGTGTCTGGTGTGGTAACACACATATATGCACATACTGACACACACACACACACACACAAGAAATGCATGAGAACAATTAACAGATCCGTTTTTATGTTTTCAAATGTGTGCATTTGCCAAAAAATGCCACAGGGCTCCCAGTGCATGATTAAAATGGTCTTAATTACAATTTCACAATGTAAAACTCACAATTACAAGGAAATCATAAGCGTGTATACCCATTTTAGTCAAAAGGTCAAATTTACACCCACCATATTGCCACTGTTAAAATGTACGCCAAAAGTAACGATTCATCCTATGAATCACATTCTTTAAGACATGCCTTCCTGAAACAAAAACGTTGCTTCTTGAATGTTCAGCTTTTCTGAATAAAATCAATATTTACCTCAGTGTTTAAAGGTTGTAATCGATTCTTGGCCAATGTGTGTTACCTGCCTTTTCAGTCTATTCCATGACTAGTATGTTCCTGTCGGGCCTGTCTGGTGTGAGAGCAGCGGGCCTGATGGGGTAAGCACACCTCTGGAGATCAGCCCAGACTGCCCAGTCATTAAGGGCTGGTGGGAGCTGGCGTCTGTCTGTGAAACCCATCAAGGCCATCACCGCATGCCTTATGTGTGTGTGTGTGTGTGTGTGTGTGTGTGTGTGTGTGTTGTGGGAGAACAGTGGTATGGTCCCCACACACCTTGTTTTTCCTGGACTGGAGTAAGATTTAGTTTCATGTAGTCCTACAGAAAGGCCTAATTTATGGAGGACAGTCATAGCTGTTGCAGTGTTACTGAACATAATCTGTATTACTGACGATGATTATGATTATGATAACTGTATGCTATTAATGTAAGCGTGTTAGCCAGAAGGCCTTTAGGGCCTAGTGGACCTCCATTACAGTACTTTAAATGAAGCTACAGCATAGACACAGGTGTGGTGATAAGCAAAGTGAGAAAGGTAGTTATTAGTACTCTTTGTCATGGTATATTTAAATTGAGACTGGATGGGTCATCACTGCTTAACAAGAGTCAGTTTGCTGTGACTTCATTTTATTTGCTAGCGGATCTTTAACTTTGGGGCAATTTTTAAAGCCAAAATATGTTGAATCCTTTCCAAAGGTATGAGAACTACGGGACAGGAAGACACAGTCAGTGGGACACGTCACGTGCACAAAGACACGCCATGAATAGGCTGGGCTCGAATCTTCTACATTGTTTTCATCAGATACTACCCACAATGGCAATTCCTATAATAAAAGAACAGATTTCCCAGTACCCAAAAAATAAAACAAGGTTTTTGAAAAGCAAGAAAAGTGAAAGATGTGAAAAGTAGGTCAGATAAGCTGGTTCCTCCAGCTGGAAGAGATATGCTGTCGGCAAGCCGGGCTGAAGTGGACTGAGCTGGGCTGAGATCATGCTTGGACTGTGGCTTCGCTTTTTTTATACAATTCTGCACATAAAGGTCCCGACTGACATCTCAACACGGTCCAAACTCACAACGACACTGTGACCCTGTTAGGCAAAAAGCCCTCGACACTGTCAACAAAAATCTATGACCAAAGCATAAGGGATTACAAATCTAGTCCAACAAGTAGACTCACACTGTAAAAACAAGCTATTTGTACTCGTGATTCATGTCATACTACAATTTGAACAGTTACAATGTCGACCAAATGGACATTGTAATCCCTTTGAACTTACTCAAGGCTGTAATAGCAGGTGGTTGTTAAGACACCATTGTTCTGTAGCAATATCATGATGGATCCTGTGTATTCTGTGGGTCAATAGTGGACAATATGTTGCCAGTAATCAGGGAAAACGTGAGCTAGAAAAAGCTCATGTTGAGCTCTCCATTAGCAGAAGGACGCTGCAGGTCATTGGAAGTTAAAGCTTCAAATGTGATCCAATTGAAGTCAGAGGAAACCGAAACGAAAGTGGGACTCGTACATGGCGAGTACCATTCTAAAAACCACCATAAGCCAGGGATTTGTCTGGTTTTGATTGATATGTGCATAAAACGCAGTAAGTTCTGTGACCAGCCAACTGATGACCTCCATATATCCACCCATAGCCCACCGGACGTTTAGGCCTCTCTTTGTGAGGTTTGCAAATGTGGGCTTGGGAATCCCTGTGAGAACCTAAGTATGTGTGCGTAAGACAGAGAACGAAGGGTGAGAGTGAGCAAGTTGCCCCCTTTCAAGAACCCCCCCCCGCCAACCCATAAAAAACAAGCGTGGCCCAGAATGAGATTCCTCCGGTGACCTCTTCACCTTGAGTGGTAATTTGGTTCCAACAGTGGCTCTGAGACACACGCTCAGATTGCAGCATGGCATTTTTACCAGAAAGACAGCTGATGGATGCGGAGCTCTCCCAGTGTCATCGTCTTCTTTTAGAACCTGCAATAAATCACACACACACACACCACTATGGAAAATGACATTTGGAACCGAATGGCAGCGACATATTCACAGTGAATACCAGAGTGTATGAGTGAAAGGAATGTGTTCACCGCAGGACAAAGGAACGTCTGTTGCTCCAGCCACTCTTTGTAATCTTTGGAACATTTCACAAGGGCTTTTTTTCCTGCCCTGTGTGACTGTAGCTGTGGCAAACCTCCAGACCATTTGACCACCTCTGACTCCAAGCAGCCGTACCACAGAGACACTCACCTCAGAACCAGAGGCGGTCAAACCACGTTCATATGGAGCCAGCAATCAACCCATGATGACATAGATCCTCCCCGACCCTTCAAAACCGAGCACATGGACACACAGACAGGCCAACCCTTATGTGGACAAGGATTCATACACACAAACTCTGTGTTTCTCTGCTTTCTTTCTCTCTTTCTGCCTCTCTGCCCTTCAAACAAATAGAGAAGTGCGTCCTGTTCTCTTAAGCTTTCCTTCCTGAACGCACGTTATTCTCCTCGTTCTCCGGCGTTGCACTCCAACGTGGGCTCGCATTGTATTCTTGTCATATTTCTCTGCCCCTCTTTGTATTATTACTGCGTGTGGATAATGCATATACGCGACGTGGGTGATGGAAGTGTCCCTCATTTTTCTCTCTATCTCACGCGTCTCTCCATCAGCGCCATTCTTCTTCCCAACTAATCGTACTGTTTGGTAATGCATGTCTGTTCAGGATGTGTTCTCTAATCGTATATCCTGCCTGGGTGCAAAGCAATTACAAACCCATGGAACTGCTGATCTTCATTGGTCAGCTCCCAAAATGAGGGATCTACAATGGGTAGGACGCGTTATTTCAAATGAGACCTGTCTACAAGCTATGCAGTGGATTTAGGCCTAGATGACAGGGAATATTGAAAGTTAATTTTGACCACCTAATTGATGTTTTAAACATGCGTTGCAGATGTTATTCTGCCATTGAGCCGGGCTATTACATTATTCCGTTCTCGTCCTGTCTTAATCCCTATGGAATAGCTAATAAATATGTTGGGCATGTCTGTAGGTGGAAGGATGGACGCTGTCCTATATTCAGGGATTCTATGGGGAAATAATTGGTGATATAAAATACCAACTAAGTCACCAGTATGACCAAATAAGAGTTTTTGGAGATGACTCAAGGTTGGTGTCATTATTAGTCATACATGTGCGCTAAACCTGGCTGACTGGTACAGATTCATCAAAAACTGTGTCTGCTAGTGAGAGACGGCCTCCAATGTTGTTGTCCTGTTCATTCTTCCATCCAGGTGCAGACTGTCTCAAGTGAATGTGGTTGATGTCTGGTTTCTCTTTCATTCAGATTTTACTTTTCAAGTTGTGTTAGAGCAGAAGACTCAAGCAAGCACGGCTCCGAAACCCTTAAAGTAATGCTTCACTTACATTGGTCATTTTGTAGGGGCAGGAGTTTGATGCTACCTGTTTTTAAGGGCTGATTCTGGATCAGCAGTATGGAGCTATCTCAAAAAAGCAGCGCCATAGTGTTAAAAAGACGGATAATCTAGAGTCAGCCCTTATAAATAGGTGGTGAAAATGCGTGCTCTACATATTTTTCATGGTGGGAAAACAGCTAACAAAGTCAACCGTAACCTTTTCTTGAAGGAGAAATATAATGTCTTACATGTCTCGGTCTGAGAAAAATGATTATCATATAGCCTCAGAGTATACAATATAGCGAAAGTACATATATAAACTATTGATATTGGCTCATGTCTGGAAACTGTCAGACCAAAATGATTGGCTTCGTATTTTATAAATAGTTTTTTTTCTTCACTTCTTCCCTCTAAAAATACAGTAAAGTGTTATTACATGGGCTAAATGGAGCGAGACTAGCTACTTGAGAAGGTTTGGAAAGATCTCAAATGGCCTCTCAATAATTTCTCAGTAATATGGAGCTTGCTGTGATTGTGTTTGCTTTATGGAAACACGGTGAAAGTGCCCTGCTGTTTCCCAGTACTCGGTTGATGCAATCACTAGTGCAGTAGTGATTTCTCAGCCTGACTGCATTAGGTTTGGACTTCAAAGGAAGGTTTTGGCCAAGTCTTGGATTCATTTATGACTATCACAGGAAACTAAAGCCAGGTGTGAGATCTACTCTCCCCTTTTTTTCCCTTTAAAAAAAAAAAAGCTTTGGACAATAAAGAACACTAGTGTCAGGTAGATTCAGAGATTAGGTCTGAGTATAACAGAGCACCCAAAGGTGCCCACAGATCAGGACAGATTAGCCTCAGGTGGGAGCTCTGCCTGTCTTTGTAGCAAAACCACCAACAGACAAAAGCCAATACTTTTTTTTATCACAGGAAAGAATCAAAAGCAATTGTTTATGGGATGGATGGATCATTTGCTTTTGCTTTTGTGCCCCCAAGTATTTTTTTTTAAATAAGAAAGGAGAGTAAATTACAGACCTGTGTTGTGTGTGGGTGGGCTAGGGACCGGGGCTTCGTGGCTAACGTGAAGTAATCTGATTTAGCTCAGCGGTAAGCTGCTAAATGGATCTACTCGCCTGTATTAACACAGGCTAATACACAGAGTATAGAGAAATAGAGAGAACAGAGTCATGTGGCTGTGTAAGCCTAAAGTCGAACCAAATGAAAATGTTCTCTGAAATTTTTAAAATGGGTTTGATTATACTGTTTGGGCTATTACGTTTGGGCATCAGTTGTTTTTCATGTTTTTCATCTATCCGTTTGCAAAGTCTTTAGCATATAGCAATGTGTTTGCTCCAACGTTCTGTTTGAGTTGTCACAGCAGTTGAAATCGGTTTCCTTTATTGGAGCTCTTCCAAGAGTGTGACACGGTGTTCGGTGAGTTTCTTCCTGCCAGCTGGTTATAGCGGGGTCGTTCATCTGGTCTAGGGACAGCTCACGTTATCCCTCACTAGTCATCCCCTTTTCACGATCCCCCAGAGACCTCAGGCAGGTCACACGCTGTGGCCCATCATTTACACGGCCGGCTATTTCTCTCTCGCATTTTATTTACGCTGCGGTCGTCTAGCAACCACCATAACACTCACCCACTCCTCTCTCTCTAATGTTTTCCCTCTCTCTCAGTCTTTCTCTCTGTGTCCGTCTCAGTGTCTCCGTCTCCCTCTGTCCTCTACTTCAATAATAAATTAGTAGTTATCCCATTTGCACAGAATGCTGCAGACAAGACATACATACTTTTTACTTTTGGGGATGTTCAGGTACCATCGGTAGTCCAGGGCTGTGATCTGCACAGGGATAAAGGAATGACTTGTTCTTGCATGTGTCAGAGACATGCACACAGAGACATGCACACAGAGACATGCACACACATATACTTTCCATACATTCATTGTGGCAACTTGTTTTCATCTTTTCCATGGGCGGTGGGGTCAGATGGTTGATAACCCCGTACAGCTCATGTGGTGAGAGTTCCACGAGCAAGCGGCTGTGACTCAGAACAACCTATACACTAAGCTGATCTGAGTGTTGTAGTCCCGCAGTAAGTGTTGTTCATTTGGCGGGTACTATGGGAACTTATCAACTCTTTGCTCTTCCTCCTCATGCTCCCTTGTCTGGAATGAATGTTTTCTGGAGAGAAAGGGATGGATCAGAGTCCATTGCCTCCGGTCTGCCATGACATCATCCCTGCACACATCTGGAACCGCTAAGCTAGTGTGTGTGTGTGTGTGTGTGTGTGTGTGTGTGTGTGTGTGTGTGTGTGTGTGTGTGTGTGTGTGTGTGTGTGAGTGAGAGAGAGAGAGAGGGGTGAGCTGTGGGGAGA
>OMOT01027339.1:0-14947 GCA_900312575.1 Acanthochaenus luetkenii | reverse complement strand
CTGAGTCTACTAGTCAGATCCTGTTGAGCTCTCTCAACCCTGTGGACAACAGGAAGTGGAGGAGGAAGTCATGGAGCTGGAGAGTCCTCAAAGTACTGAAGGTGCGTGGAACAGCTGACCGCAAAGGGGGCAGAGAGCAGCGGGCGGATACAAGAGGCCGCGTAGAGCCGTCTTGTCGCGAATATTGAACACGCGCTGCACTTTGTTCTCTGCCCATCAGACACCGCTAGAGGTTCTGCTGCTGCTCTGTGTCCCCGTGGTCGACCCCGATAAAGACGACAGGAACTGGAGACGCCCGTTGAACTGCCTTCACCTCGTCACTGCTCCGCTGGTGTGTGTGCTCACCTTCCAGTCTGGAATATGTAAGTCCACCTTCCACCTTGTGCCCCATCACCTGCCTGGTAAAGCGAGTGCAGGCACATGTGTTGTTAAACCGTTACCTTGCCAGAGGACGGTTATCAGAGGAGGTATTATTATCTCAACCCCTGTCTAGATGGAGATTATATGATCCAAGGGGAGTTTCCTCTTTGGCTGCTGACTCTCCTCCTGGGCCTTTTCTTGTCTGCTATCGTCTTCTGCACCACCACCAATGACTGTCCTCCAACCTATCACCCAGTGAGTATCTGTGGAGGTGGAAAAGTTTGATCCCAAAATATACAAGATATATATACCTTTTTTTCATTCAGCCCTTTTCTTACATAATAGCGACATATGAGAGGATTTATTCATTTATGATTTAAAAATAATGAGCGATGAACATGAGTTCACTTTTAAACAACCTGGATATCCAGTGTTTGGAAATGAAACCCTTCACGTGTTTTCGCCCTGTGATTATGAAATATGTTCTGTGCAATGTGTATAAATAGGTTTGTTTCGTCTCTCCAGCTGTTTGCTCTGCTGGGTTTTGTGGTGAGTGCAGTGTTGATCAGCGCAACAGCCTCGGAGGTGGTCAGTCTTTTGCACATGCTTGGTGTGGTACTGAGTCTCAGCAACACCGTGCTGGGACTGACTCTGCTGGCCTGGGGCAACAGCATAGGAGGTGATATTCGTGGGCTTAAATCTTTCTTCCAGAACCTATTACGTATGATAGATTTGCTTATAATGAACGCAAACCCACTCCCATCTTGTCCAACACTCTGTATCTGTTTTCAGATTGTTTCTCTGACATTACCATCGCGCGCCAGGGTTACCCACGGATGGCCATATCCGCCTGCTTTGGAGGCATTATTTTCAGTATCCTTGTTTTCATACGTGTGTGTGTGTGTGTGTGTGTCATGCATTTCACTGACTGCATACGAGTGTTTATGACCTTGACTGGGTTTCCACCAGACATGTTGTTTGGTGTGGGTCTGGGCTGTCTGCTGCAGATGGCTAGGAACCACTCTGAAGTGCAGGTACTCCTCCACTCATGCATCACTTCTTTATAATCCACACAAGACACGAGACGGAATCGGCCGAATGTAGAGAAAAACATAAAAGTTCATACGAGGTAGACTGGACTGAATTTGGCACCATCAACATAATGCATATTTTTCTTCTTCCTTCCTCAGCTGGAACCAGAGGGTTTGTTGACATGGGTTCTTGCCGGATCTCTGGGTTTGTCTTTGGTTCTGTCCTTCGTGATTGTTCCGCTGTGCCGGTTCCACCTGGGTCGGACCTACGGGATCTTTCTCCTCATCTTCTATGCTATCTTTCTTCTCATTGCACTTCTCACAGAGTTTGGTAAGATCCATGTTGTATAGACCTGACGCTGAAAGGCCATTTTGAACGGAGGGACGACCTCCTTCCACAATACAGATCGCCACACTGGAACAGAGGCTACACTTAGTGGGACACTTTTCAAATGGCCCCTTGTTCTACATTAGTGCACTATTTATACTACAATCAACAGTAGACTTGCAGCTCATCTCCACTGCCCAGAGCCATGCTGTGGTTGGATCCTGGAACCAAGCAGGCTGGTTTAATGGAAGTGAATGACAAACTGACTCTTTTTTCAGGGCACAGCTCAGCGATGTATTGGAAAAACTATTTGTGGAATAGGGCTCTGATCATTTTTACACGAGGGTGTGGCCTGAAACACAGCCAACACACATTTTCTTCTCAGAGAGAGTTTAAGCTAATCACACTGTGCCTTTATTCAACTTCGTGTTTATACTGACTGGAGCTTGTACTGACTAGGATGACTGTTCTTAAAATAACGGCAGTCCAGTGACAGAGCATAGCTGGTACAAATGGGTGGGGTATGTTACGTTTAAATCAATGTGAATGTAATACAATGTACTGTAAATCAAAAGTAATGTTAAAAATGTCCTTGTACAAAGCTGCTTTTGGGGAAAGAAACTTTGTGTTTGTGTCAACACTTGTGTATCTGCGTTGATTAAATCATTTTGGTTCAGTGTTTACATTTGTAGGTCTTAGTTTGACAAATGTCACTGTGTGACTGTGATATCTGCTTGAACAGGACATTGGTGTGTAGCCTGCTGGTCTTTCCCCACTTTCTCTACCATTGAGAATTACGAGCAAATAAGCTATTACCAGTAGTATAGCAATGGTACATCAATGCACTTGACAAAGTGAACAGTTTATTAAAATGATTCCTTATTAAGTAGCTCAAATACATTATAATGCACTTACAGAATAACAAGTTATATAAAAGTAAAACATGTCTCTTTAGCCTGTTGAGACATCAGTTAGGAGATACACTGGAGCTAAAAGGAGTGCATGTTTGTGTTTGTACTTTTGGTCTTGGGAGAGCTTAGGAATTGTAGTACCTGTGTTAATACTGATCAGATGAGCCATTAAACTAAGGCATCAGGTAAGTGCTATACATGAACTACAGGTCACAACAGGCCTACAGCAATATACATACACATCATCGTAGCACACGCTCCCTCATAACACTCACTGCTGGAGCAACAGCCTTTGAGACGGCTAAAGGAGGGCCATGTTCCCACCTCATTGGTTAAGCAACAGACCTGTACAGCAGTCTGTCTGTCTGTAGCGAGGGCTCCAGGGAGGAGAGAGTCACGGGTTACTGCTCCCACCCTCGCATCAGTCCGAAGGAGTGATGGGGTTTCTCAGCATTTAAAAACGGAGACAGAGAGTGTGTTAGTTGATGCTGTGAGGTCCAGTCAGAGAGTTGAGCTGAGGCTCTGGGGAGGGCCTGTCCAGCTCCCGCTCCAGGCTCTGGTCCAGCTGCGGCAGGTTTTCCCTTGAGTACTCTGTGTACCACTCCTGGAGAAAAAGATGAGGAAAGCAGAAAAGCAAGTTGTCATGGAGGCCATGATGGTCCAGCTGACTATCACGGTATTCACGATTACCTCAGTTTCTCACCTGGATCTCCTCCTCATACATTTTCATGCTGAGGTCACTCTTAGTCCTTGACCTTCTACCTAGGTACACCAGAGACGAATGCTGTACACACCGACAAAAGGAGGAAAAGCTTGTTAGCAGGACTCCTTGTAAAGAGGTGAGGTAGAGGAGTCTGTCGTGTGTGTGTGTGTTCTCACCCCACTACGGTCCATAGCTTTTAGGACTCCCTGTAGAGAGTTGAGGGAGGACAGTCCTGGGCAGGTCTGTTTGTACAGCTCCAGAGTGGCCAAAGCTTCATCACGACTCACCTCCGCCTCAAACACTATCCCATTCTCCTCTAGAACATGTACAAACACAGATGTTAAACTGACAAACAGACCTCTGCTTCAGACACTATACTGTCCTCATGGATGTCTTTGTAACGTGCTATATTAGGGGTGTGTCAGCAAGCATTTTACCTGAGCTAGAAGGGTCGCAAATATCCAAGAATATATGGAGGGTTTCATTCCAAAATACTATATATACATTTTTCAAAAATATGTTGCCTGATGTTTGTAATAAAAAAAATAAAAAAAGGAGATTACAGCTTCTAAAATGTGTCTTTTGTTTAACTTATAGAGCTCAAGATATCCAATAACTGAAGTGAGTTCTGCTTTCATTACAGACATTTTGTCAGAGTAGGTGTTAAATCTGTCAAATGGAGGATATCTCATTTTGGAACAGAACTTTTCAAATGCTCTTCTATATACACACACACAACACACACACACACACACCCTCTGGGTTCTCCACTGGTTCCCTGTTCTTGCGGCTGTAGTTCATACGGAACACAAACGCATCCAGAATGAAAGCCACAATGATAGTCATCACCACCTGGGGAGGGCAGAGACACAATATTACACATGTGCATGGTCACATTCGCAAACATTAACACTCATGGACAAAGGCAAGAATGCAGTGCACATGTAGAATGTAGTACAAACTTCCATGTACATATCAGAGACACTCATGCACGCCTGCCCACACACGCCTCACCATGGTAACAATGTAAAAGGTCATGAAATAGAGCCGGCTCCAGTGGGTTGTCATGGAGGTCACTCCTTCCTGTGGGAGAGTGGACATAGCAGCAGTCAATCAGCCACACCCACTAATCAATGACAAGGTTAGAGTGTCAATAGGCTGAGACTTGCAGATAGATGACATGATCTTACCATGGTGATGTACCAGTTGTTGACCACAGTCAGTTCAAACAGAGTCACTAAAGACAACAATAGTACAAGAAAATAGTCAGTTCCATAAATGCACACAGAGAGAGAGGGAAGGAATGATTGTCTGAAGTTAATTTAGTTAAGCATGGCACTCACATCACTGGGGGTTTGATTCTCAGTGAGGTCATCCATACTAGTAAGGTACTGTAAGGCACTTTGAATAAGCACCATGTCTGCACATGTATTGAGAAAAACTAAACTAAACTAAACAAACGAGGGTTTACCAAAGCTGCTGAGAATGTTGTTGAAGTTATTGAGATAATAGTAGCCTTCCTCCAGCACTGTTTTGTTGCCAATGGTAATGTTGATCAGTCTGTAGGAGTCTGCCACTGTGCTGGTGCTGAGAGGTTGATTGAATAAAGATGAGTACAGTTAGCGGAAATGAACTTAATTTAGAGCTATTGTGCCTCCAGGTTTAGGGGAAAGGGAAAATAAAATCTCATTCCGTCAGTATGCAAACTGAAATAGTACTAAAAGTTGATATGAGCAGAATTATGAGTATCTGAAGGTGATGACCCCTATGGGCTTGGTAACGAGAGTGGAGAACAGGACTCACTTGCAGCAGTTGGGGTAGATGACGTCGGCAAAGAACTCCATCCCCACGATGGCAAAAGAGTAGTAGAAGATGATTAAGGTCAACCCCAGACTTGCCATCCTGGGGAAGAGCTCAAACATGGTGTCCAACACATTGCGATACCTCTGCTTTATCTTAAATAACCTGGGAGCAAAACAGAGGGCTGATCAAAGTGACATATCAATAGTGCCGTACGTTACTCGAGCACATGATTACACGCTAATCCTAGAAATTGAAATGGAAGCCCACCTGAGTAGCTGAAGTGGTCTGAGCACTACAATAAAGTAGAAGGGCTCCATATCGAAGGCAAGAGCAATCAAGCCCAGAAAGGCAAACACCGTAACTGAGAAGTCAAACCTAGACAGGTAAGCACAGTAACAGTTAGCACCCAAACACATCCTGGGTTTGATCAATGTTCACATCTATCATGGTTGTCTATCCATAAAATAGGCATCTTGGGATTATTGTTGAGTAATAAGATTGGTGAATCGGATCCAAATGTCCGGACTGACGGGCTTGTGGACTGAGCCCTCACAGACTATGGTTTTATGTAGTCTGACGTTGACTGAAGTGTTCACCGTGAATACGTGAGATCGCAAGGACGCAGAGCTGTGTGACTATAAAAGGGGCTAGTGGGACGGGCCTACGACATCTTTTGTATCATCATATCTGTAGTGCAATGAACTGTGTAGTAAAGTCCAGTAGTGCTATCTGGAGGCTCTCTGGAAGCCCGTGGGGAGCCCCTCCAAAAGTCTGCATGAGAGCCCTTATAGACTTGATGAATTGTAGCAAGGGACAGACCTAACCCCTCTTGGACTTCATGAGAGTGTGCCAAAAAGTCTGGAAGTCTGGGGAAGTCCGGACTTTTGGATTCAGCACTCGTCACACATGTCAGTCAAAGAAGAGAGCAGAGGGGAGATTACTCACAGATTCCACCCAGAGCCGAAATAAGCCATCGGCCCCAAACCTGATATCTTCAATAACACCTCCACGCCATAGACTGAAAATTAGGAGGACAGAGACAGAGTTTATGTTAGAGTAGGTCACATGAAGATTATTATGATTTAGTACGTGAGTGGAAGACAGGAAGCGGCCTACTCACTGGTAAGGAAGACAATGTAACTCCATGGAACAAATCTGGACCAGGAAAACCCACCTGTGCGAGGAGAGGAAGATGAGAGATCTACAGTACAACGCACTCTTCTTCAATCAAATCAGTGCAACTGGGAAGGATCTTACTATCCAGCATGTACGTCTCCACAAGGATCCACACACCATTGACGGCCACAACCACATCTGCAGTCACAAATAAAGGTTGAAAGATACATGACGAGATAATTTGTCGGTATATTGCTAAGGACAACTGGGAGTATGTAAATGATTACACTTACACATGGCATATTGGAAGGCCTTTGACTTCACCAGCAGGTTGATGCCTGTTATTTAAAGTAGAGAAATAAGACAACAATGCAGAGAGTGGAACTGAGAACAAGGAATTGAGAAAATGATTACTAGCCTAATTGAGGAACAGATTCATAGCCTGTCTAGAAGGAAAAAGAGAGAACTTGCCTTTGAAAATGAGGAAGGTTGTGTGTGGAAGTTCATCAAACCAGTGTTCTCCACTCTGTCGTTCCTAAATAGCACACACACATCCATGTACATAACAACAGCCACAAGGATACAAAAATAAAAGTGCAGTATGTCCAAACAGTAAAAGGTCTGAGAAACTTACCTTCCATTTAAGGCCAATGACCTCATAGAACTTGTAAAAGTCCTGTAGACTGTAATAGAGCAGATTCCCATTAAATGACACTGTATGTCTCTTGAGACAGATTTTGAGTGGAAAAGTGTGTGTCAGGTTGTTACCTGAGCATAGGAGCGCCTGAGGTGTTAAGAGCTTTATATGTGAGGAAGCGGTCTCTTGCAGACATCCGAGGTCTGTAAAAACGCATCAGGCCATCAAACTGCTTCAGGGACACACCCATTGGCCTCTGGAGAGAAAACAGCAGCAACACATAGACAAACATATACAATGCAGTAGTTAGAAACACCTTGGAACTGCTATGAAGGCTTTACAAAATAAATAATTTGTAACAATGTAGATCACACTGCATAGAATTGTGAGGGTGTACCTGTCGGCTAACTAACAGCTGGAAGGCATGGTCAATAGCTGAACGTTTGTGAAGCAACAGAGATTTAAACTTCATCTTCTCAACACCATTGAAGGTATCAAACACCACTGCCAGGAGCTGGAGGAGGACAGAGAAAGTGAATGAGCGACAATGCAGTGATGCTGATGATTAATCACAGTCAGTGTCTTAGGACTGATGTAAAAGGGTTGACCAGATGTAATACGTTGACTGATGCCATGCCCGTTTTAATAGGACTAGGAATACAATACTTATCATTTGCAATTTGGAATGTATGTAAATGATGTAGCTATTGTGCAAATAGATCAGACTAGATATTAAATATGTAGTGAAAGCAAGGCTATGTGTACCAGGTTCATGATGAAGTAGAGCTCTATGGAGAGGTAAACAATGAAGAAGACACAGGACCAGCGGTTCCTGGAGTATGCTGGCATCATCACGTCAGGGAAACTGCAGGAATGAGAGTATAGGGTCATTCTTTACCAGCGAGAACGACTACAGAACAGTCATTGGACACAAAAAGAAAACTCTGGAATCGGCCCAAACAGACATGCGGTAGATGCGAACATATTGATGTTGAGCTTTAAAAGTAGAAAGGAGGTTATGTACAGCTTGCATGTCATGTGTGCAAAGGGAACTGAACAATAATATGTGTTCTGTTGTGCTTACTTTGCTGTGGTCAGCAGCACAAACAGACTGACAATGCTGTTCTCCAGAGTGTTGAAGTACTGCGGGGAGAAGAGGGGGCTAAAGTCATGAAATCTGACCACTACTGACAGACAGATTGCCATCAAGCAAACCGAGTCGCCCTTGTCCCCCAACTTACATAACCCAAACAAACTAATGTCAGCCAGACTAACTACTCCACCTACCGGGTCAGCAGTGTTCGGAGAGAAGAGGCAGAATCCTGGGAGGAGACAACAGACTAGTCAGACAAACAAACCGTTTTTCTTCTAAGGAGAGCAGATAGTTCACCTTAAACATTGTTATTGTTTTTAGTCACAGGAGACAAAATAAGAGAAGCAACAGCATGTATTTTGCATGAAAATAATAAGTTATTCTTACCCAAAATAGCAAATATAACCATGAAGAACAGCAGCAGTAGGAGGATGTCCATAAAAGGGGGAAGGGACTGGAAGATCTGACGCAAGTTTCTGATTGGACGAAAGGAACTGTCTGTCAGTGACAAGAAGGTTTAGCCATTAAGTTATCAGTGGTGTGTGTATGTACAGGGGTGGACAAAATAATACAAAAAGCACATGAAAATGACAAGGCCAATGCACAAAGATCCATAACCTGGTGTTAGGAGCACAAAACCTGGACCAGGGAAATGGAAAGAAAATGATATGTTCTGATGAATCGTCTTTCACCGTCTTTCCTACATCCAGATGCCCAACCCATAATGTCTGTCGCCAACTGTTAAACACGGCAGTGGATCTGCAATGGTTTTGGCAGCCATCTTGTGGGAGTCATTAGGTCTGATGATTGCTCTGCATGGTCCTATAATGGTCATGGAATAGGACCATTTTACAGGACCAGGTGCACCCTATGGTGTAAACACTGTTCCCTCATGATGTTCCCATATTCCAAGATAACCCCATAAACACTACTAAACTAATTCAACAGAGGTTTCATGAACACCAGGATGAAGTAAAATGTCTCCCATAATCACCAGAGCTGTACATCATTGAACCTTCTGCAGCACAGAGTACAAAATATATTTCTACCTCCTTCAACACTTAAGAACCGGAAGCTTTCTTTTTGAAGAATGGTCCAATATCCCACTGGACTGGTATGGCAGCATCCCTAAAGTCCTCCTTTAGCTGTTCAGAGGGAAAAGGGTGGCCCTACTCCTTATTAGGTAGTTGATATTCATATGTCGTGAGGCGTTGCCATTATTTTGTCCACCCCCCTGGATGTGTGTATGCCATTATGTACCTGCGCACAGCACCACAGTATCTACAGTCCACCAGGAATATGGGTCTGAGAGCTCTGGTCACTCGCAGGTGAGACGTCTGTCTAA
This sequence comes from Acanthochaenus luetkenii, assembly GCA_900312575.1. Classification (NCBI taxonomy): domain Eukaryota; kingdom Metazoa; phylum Chordata; class Actinopteri; order Beryciformes; family Stephanoberycidae; genus Acanthochaenus; species Acanthochaenus luetkenii. The sequence continues at coordinate 5,620 of OMOT01027339.1, read as the reverse complement.
CCAGAACCACTATGGCCTCCACAAACTGTAGCAGCAACACACATGTCTGCACACAGAGAAGAGACAACTCAGAACAATATATAGTAGCAGAAGCTGAACACCCTGAACACTGACATGAGGCCAGCAGGGTGGTGTGGGTAGTAAGGAGAGTGCCTTCACTCAGAGGACCCCGGGTTCCAGCCCTTGTGTCAGTAAGCATCTGCCCTGCTGAAGTGTCACACTGAATCCCTAGCAGCTCCAAGGGCGCTGCTCTGTAACTGACCCTGACCTCTGAACTCCCTGTGGAGGGGGACAATCAATACATTATAATATTATTATGCCATCTGTGTATCCATCGTGTGCCAGTTACCTTCACCATGGTCCTCTTGTGTTGTATGAAGGTGTGGAAGCCTAGCCAACGTAGTTTCATGCATAGTTCAAACGCCACGATGACCAAAGCCAGCAGCTCCAGAGTGGCATGGACCTGCAGGGGTATCAAACACACAACTACATTGATGTCCTCTGGATAGAGCACACACATAAGCCTGTGTTTGTGTGTGTGTGTCTGTGTCCACTTACGTAGACATCCAGGCGTAGTGAGGGCACTGCGGGAGCCTCACACAGCGACAGCACCATCAGTAGAAGGCCTGTCAACAGCTCCATCATGTAGAACAGGTGGTTGTGTGCAAACAGGTATGCTGCCAGCGCCTTTGGGTTTCGAGGGTGGGTGAAGAACTTATCATTGTTCTCTCCTTCCTGTATATGAAATGCAAAAGACGGATACAAACCAGACATCGTCAACAACTCTGTTGTGTTTTGCAGTTCCTTATAGCTGAACAGATTTACGGTCACCAGCAGCTGTGCATGACGCAGAAGAAGCCCATATAAAGAGCACAAGGTTGAACTGTCTAGTAAGTAATACAGCTCAGAGGATGTAATAAAACCATTATATAAGCACATGAACTCTCGGCTACTACTTGCAGTAGACCTGTACATTTGATAACTAAAACGGTCACGTCATCGCTTATGAATACCTGCAGGTAAATGGCTGCCTCTTGGTAGTTCATCTCCCAGCTGTGGCGTAATGATGCATTTTGGGTTCTGCAGTTTTGTGGCCCAGGTGTTGGAATCACAGCGTTGTTCACTATATCATAATTGCCTCCTCCATCTGGTAGAAAAGACCAAAGTGTATTGATATAGCCTATATATACAAAAATAAATAATCTGTAACGAATATTAGGTTGTTGCTAAACATCTACACCTCATCCTGAGTTTAGCAAATGCATATGGGCTAAACACTCACATGCACACACACACACACACACATATACACACACACCGAGGGGTGTGCCCCTACCAATGCAGTCTAGTTCTAACTGTAAGGTATACGAGGAGATCACAACTGGACTCTCGTCAAGGGTGTGATCTTCATAGAAACCACGTGTCTCTGCCTGCCCAGATACGCACTCCATTGATCAGCCTGAATTTGTTTGTGCGTGAATGTATTAAGGTCTCTGAAGTCCACAGTCATTCACAGTCCGCAGGTCCTGTTCCAGCGTCCACACACATCTGAAGATATAGACAGGCAAACATTCCACTCAGCCTCGATGCAAACTCCAGAAAAACACTGGTGTTGCCAGTGACAAGTAAAGTCTTCATGCAAGCCCTCACACATCCAGAAAGGTCCGAGCCGGGAGATCAAAGTGACTCTGGAGGAAACCATTCAAAACACTGCTAATGAACAGTTAAACAACTGGTTGCTTCAGTTAGAAAACGTCCCTTATAGACAGTAACCTGGATGAGAGGTACTAATAGCAGTAATGGTGTGCAACGATAACGCCTTAACATTAACTCCGGAATTACCTCCCTGCCTCGGTGGTGGAGTTTGAACTTTGAACCCAGCGCTGCCGAGTGTGAAACACACTCTCCACACAGCGCCCTCTTTTATGTTTTGATGTCACATTGCCTATAACGTCTCCTTCCTGACACAGACAGGATGTAGACAGGGTCCTGCAGGGAAGGAGGAAGAGCACGTATCTTCACCAGATAGGGAAGACTAGTCTAGGTGTCTGACTCTAATAACACTGAAGAAGAAGCATGCCATCGTAGGCCTTAAAGCTGAATCAGATAATGACTCTTTCAAAATAACACAAAGATGACACTTCTTTCTCAGTGTCATCAAAATAAACAACGTAGAAGAAAGTACAATAGAAAAAAATGGATTAACTCAACTCCAGATGAACTCAATCATAAATATAAGTCACAGTTCAATACGTCTTCAACAAATAATCCGTCCATGTGTTCGAGTTCTTCTGATACTGATACCGGAAACACCTCCGGAACAGCCTAAAATGCTGTATCGGGTATCAGCGAGTCTATGCACCGGTCCGATAACATGTAATTGATCACGTGATGATAGCTCATTCATGCTACACAGGCAAACAACATGTGCGATGCTAGTGGAGAGTGTGACTTTAGTCAGAGCTATTGTCAGCAATTTGGCAATAAGTAAAACGCTGATGTGCTCAGTATGCAAGGCTTTAGTTTGGAGGAGTGGCACTAGTGTTGCCAAGAACATAACATTGCTCTTGAAATTGTGAGCAATACTAAGTTGCTGCTGCAATGTGAAGCCTACTTGTTTTTTTTGTTTACTGTGTAGCTGCTGCTCTGTTGTTTTATACTGTTGCTGTACTATTTACATTTTTAAATGTCTTTTATTTTACTACATTGTACTTTAACGTTTTTTAAAAAGGAATATTATTGATGTTATTTTCAAACTAGACAATTAAAGAAAGTCTATGGCATTAATTCTCTGTATGTATTTGTTCATGTTTTATAAAGGGTTTAACCTGAGCTAGGCCATACAGCAATGATAGCAATCATATCACATCCATACAGGGTTAGTAGTATACGGGTGTTAAAATATGTATATATATATATACACACACAGTTGTTGTTGTTGTTTTACACACTGCCGGTATTGGATCAGTACTCTGTATTGGCCGATACGCAAGTTCAGGTATCAGAACATCTCTACCATGTGTCTCTATTTTCTCTATGCAGCTGCATATTTAAATCCTGCGTCTGTCAGGGTCCTCTCATGTCCCCACATACATCACATGTCCCCACATACATCACATGTCCCCGCCCCGGGCACGACTCTTTGGAATAAAAATGAAAAAGATGCAGCAGTAGTGGAGACCAGATGAGTAGTAATCACTCTCTGAAACTCAGCCGCGGAGGTTTCCTGTACACCATGGCAGCAGCAGAATCAGCCGAAGTGTAAAGATCAAACTCCAGTCCGGCTGAGGCCTAGCTGTTATCCTGACAGGAGTAAAGCCCGTGACCAACAGCAACAATACTAAACTCCACAGCTGTATCCTGTGAGCGTCAGAGAAGAGGTAGAACTGTGAACGCAGGCTTCGGTCTCCCAGTGTCCGGGTTCAAAAACCCTCCCTCTCTCCAGAGAACTTCCACAACAGAAAACAGCAGGAACACTGGGATTTTCCCTCTCTGTCCACCACTCCCAGATATCCTGGAAAAATACTTCTCCTCTTCCTGTTCACTTCCAGAGCCAGAAAAAAAACCCTCATATCACTCACACACACACACACACACACACACGCACACGTGATCTCAGAGGTGCAGACAGCTCTTTTTCTCCTGTACAACACTGTGGCCTGGACATGCAGCACGCATGCAGCTGACAGCCAGCAACAGATCCTCAGGGGAAACCGTCCCAACACGGTTTCCGGCCTGCAGAAGTTCACCTCTGGTAAGTAGACATGCAATGATTTACTGTCACAAAATATACTGTGATACAAAAGGTCACCATATGCGTCATGGAGCAGAACATGTATTAACGAGTACCAGTTATACCCACAAACCGGGTAACAAAGTGATACATCCGTGTTACAGTTTCATGACAAATCAAGTCATGACTCTTCCTTGTGCACCGCATTCCTCGTGTGGCAGAAAACGAGCACCACCATGTCCTAAACGTGTTCTGTCATGGCAAGCGTTATTTTCACGTCATCTCTAAGACCATGACAATAACGTACTGTGCACATTTCCACCATCGTGGGCGCCACTGTAAACTTACTCTCGTCTGCCCTCTCGGGCTCCTCGCTGAGCAAACCGCTGTTCGCATCGTCCCATGTTAAGATGAGCGGCACATCGTCATCAGCCTCCATCGTAGCACAGAACAGGGCTGCAGGAAGCCTCGATGTTTTCACCTTTCTATGCAGCGCCCTCGACTCGCGACAGTTAGCTAACGTTAGATATGTACTCTACGCTAACCGCCGGCTAGATAAAGGCACAGCTTCCTCTGCTAACCGCAAGGCAACTTGACACCTTGCATGCTAACGTTCGTTGTTGTTAGCTAGCAAGCCACGCACTCTTGTACTCTGATAATTATCGTTATAGAATGACGGCTAACAACAAGTTAGCAAAAGGTTGAGATGCGCAACACATGAAGTAGCTCAAGTTGCGTGTCTAGCGGGCTGCGGTTTTGCTCTTGGCCCCGGGAGAGATGACATCTGTCATTGACTCGACTGGCTCGCTGAGTCCTCTCCTGCTGTGCCCGTCTGTGTCCATCACATCACCGCAAACCAGGTCGTTTAGACTGAACAACACTGGCCGTGTTCTTAAAACGTTACGTCGATAACTAAACCCGAAACGCAACTCCTACCACAAACAATGTCATTTCGCACGACACATCACGTTACACCGATATCTGACACAAGCCGGAGCGAAGATCAACAAACGTTTGCGACACTGAAGCAATTCACGGCAGGCTCTGAGGCTGTGGCCACATTTTCAAAATAAAAGTCGACGTTTGGCATCTAACGGCGATGCTGAAAAAAACAACTTTGTTTTATAATGTATTCAATTAATTCATATCAAACATGTACTCGTTCGTGTGAAATCTTGTATCTGAAGAGGACAACCAAAACAGGCTAATCTTATCAATGAACACGCGCCAGATTTAGAAAGTATCGCTCGCATGGTAGACCTACGTAACATGCATGTAGATGGTATCTTAGCAACTGAGAAAAAAGAACTGTCAACATACGAGTTTGTGGCAGGAGTAGGAAACAAACACACAACACGTTTGGGCGACAGGTGTGTAGGAGGTGGGTAATGTTGGTAAAGTTGGTCTGACAATGTTGACGAAAAATGTACTATTGTAAGTCGCTTTGGACAAAAGCGTCTGCTAAATGATGTAATGTAATGTAATGTAATGTAATGTCGCAGCACTACAGGTAATGAAGTGGTAGAGAAGGGGTAGGATAAGTGTATACTTCTTCCTACTCCTTTTCGGACATGTTATGTTAATATTGTTTAGATTTTATTTGTTATTTATTTATTTATTTAAACTATTTTTGTTGTTGCTTTTGTATTTATTTTACGTTTTAACATTTTCGAAATAAAGATTTAATTCATTCATTCATTCATTCATTCATTCATCCAGGTGTATTTACCTAACTTATAATAACTTAGCACTGACAGGCATCTACATTAACGTTAATTGTGAACCCCACCCTAGGTTAGATAACGTTAACGATACTATTGTAATGAGACATGTGATGTGATATAACTTAGTTACTTGTCATCTTCCCATTATCAGCATGTCTGCGGA
>OMOT01027338.1:0-18753 GCA_900312575.1 Acanthochaenus luetkenii | reverse complement strand
ATGTCCTGTATTGCTCTTTTCAGGAAATGCCAGAGGAGTGCAGAGGTCTGTGTCAATAAACTATAGTAGTCAAATGCCGATAAATGAATGGAGTCACAGGGAGAGAGAGGCGTCATCTCCGTTTGGCTGACACTCGCTGTGTTTAGATGGACCCTGTGGATCTCCTACTGCGTCTCCATGGCTCCATGGCTCCCTTTCTATTCATCACACCTATGATCCCCTCTGAATACACCTCTGAAATGTACATCGAATACGCGCCGTAGCTCGGCGAAATGTACATCTTCAGCGCACGATTACATGCGGTCCTCGACACATTTCTGACCCCGCGTACAGTTGACAAACCACCGAGTGCAAGTGTTGTTCCTCTCTCCCCTTTCACAGATGGGTTTCTTCCGTCGGCGCTACAGAGAGATCATCGAGGCTGAAAAGAACAGGAAGGACAGCGATGAAAGCTGGGATTGGGTGGAAAAGAACCACTGAGCGTTGCGGTCGGAGCCAGCGAGATTGGGGATTGGGTCAGGAAGGATCCAACGGCGTGGGGTCTCGCAGCCCAGCCACCCCAGTGGGACCAGGCCCTTCAGTCTTCCATATGTGGAAGAGAAGAATATTCTCCATATTTTTTGGAGACTTGATTATTATTTTTGTGTGTGTGGGTGGGGGTCCAGGAAACAGACGTCTGAGGTGACAGCGTGGCTTGCCAGAGGACACTTGCTGTGGAATTCAATTAGTCTCAACGGAGGTGACTCCCAGCCAGCGGAGCGGAACTGTTGATGGAGACTGACATCCGTACGGGGATGTGGGAATGGCATGGACATTAGCGGACAACAAAACCCTCAGGGCCGTGTTAAATAGCACATTTATTTTTATACATACAGTATAAGCCATATTGTATAAAGTTGGGCTTCGAGAGGAGTTGGGGTTTTTGAAGGCCATTATAAAAAATACTGTATGTACAGTATGTTTTCCTAAAAGCACTGATGTTTGATAAGAATGAATGCCTTGGCTCCATTGCTTTACTTTTAGGCCAAAGATATGACATGTATAGTATATGATCGGAGTCGGTTTGTATATTCAGTTCTTCCTGGGAGTGAAAGATCGTATCTTTTCTGTCCCGTTTCCGGCTCATGAATATCTCTTTTACACATCTGACCCTCCCTCTCGCAGATAATACGCCAGAGCAAACTCTTCCACACACACACACACACACACACACACACACACACTGATTTATAAGATGTGCCCGTATGTCACCCGCTAGTTTTGTCACAATTGCGTCCAGGGCCCAGCAGAAGCGCTCCCTGTGGTCATCAGGACTTCAGGATGTGGTCATCAACAGCACTGCAGAGTCGTCTATTTACACGTTATTTGCCGTGTTTCCTTTTTATTTATCCGCGCCTGAACCGCTATGCAGAGCGCGGGTAGTAAATGGGTCTGTCGGCCACCATTCACTCTCTACGCTTTGTGACTTTCTAACACAAGCATTCCATTTGTTGTGGTTTGGCTTTTCACCTAGTTCTTTGTGGATGTAACGTCGTCGGGATCTGACAAAATTCGAATTGCAGTTGGCCCAGTGTCTCTACAGTGAATCGAGAAATGCTTTAAAAGTGCAATGTGCAGGTAGATCAAATTATCAATGGCTGCTTTTGCGAGGAGCTACTGCTCAGGTACACAGCTGACCCCAGTGACAAAAACGCCCCAGGTTCCACAGTAGTCTAGACGTTTTGGTGTTAATCCTCATGACGCGGGACGTGATTCTCTAGCCGTAGTCGTTCTATAGGTAATGACATAACATCTGACCGCGGTTTATTTCTTTTCCATAGTCTTGGCCTAAATTAAACCGTCTTTAATTTGACTACGTTATGAGGCATGTCATTGCAGAAGGAAATATGTGATACTTTACTCTTCTCTGCCAGATGAAGTCTGAGATGGGAGTCTACCTACAGCCATTTACAGGGCCCATGGCATGAGTAATGCCCTAAAAATAGGTGGGAATGTGCTGCACTCGATCACTACACATAAACTGGCTCTTTGGGGCTCATGGGAAAAGCTCATTTTAACTCAACACGTAGGAATGTTTGCTCCCTGAACAATCTGCCACCGTTAAAGTACAACGCGAAGCTCCTCAGCGAAGAACTCCAGTCATCTTTGACCCCCATATGTTCTTATGTGTTTGATTTGAGTATTAAATACAGTGAAGGACGTTTCGTATCAAACGGCCCGGAAGCGGAAAGGACATCGCCGTATCTGTTGTGTACATTTGAAGAGTTTAATTCCAAAATGAGATGATTGCTGACATGGAAGTAAAAACCCAATAAAGATGATTGTTGAAATTGTTCGCTAACTGACGACTGTGTGTCAATAGTACCATTTTTAGATGAGTTGTGGTTTTTTCAAGCGTTGACCCTCAGCTGACTGGATATATGGAGCCTTTTGGGATGAAACCCTTCAGTTACACGAGGTTTGGGTTGTTATGAAGTCGGATTCGAACGTGCAACGCCAAAGAACAAGAACTACATTTGAAGTGTTCTTCGTGTGTTTCTCTTGGAATAACAAAATGATGTAAGACTTCAGTGTTAAACGTCACTTTATGGCTCACTATGATTGCTTGGCTCTCTTATCATGCTGTATGAATCTTGTATTGATCAGATACACTTTATTTCACCAATTAATTCCACTGGCATGGCATATACTGTACACACTCACATCTTCCCTCTGCGCCTGTAGACGTAATAGGTGTGTGCAGAGAAACCAAACACTTGACATTGTTGTTAAATTTGTAACTGTGATGGTTATATTTTTTGATTGTATGTATGTTGTCACCGTTATCACACTTAGGTATTTGGGGATCTTGCTCTGAATATACTACTGTCACTGAATATCGTTTGCATTGGAGTGTGCTATATGTTTGATGTTTAAACTCGTGTTCAAGCTGTATATTTTTCTGTTGATAAATGTTAGAATTCAATATGCTGTCGTGCTCCACTTTGTGAGGTGTGTGGCGCACCCTGCTGGTTGCCTTGCTCTCCCTCTTACTGCCAGGACAGGGGAAAATAGGGGAAATTCAAAACTACACATTCAAAGATCCTGCATAACTTTAGTGTGTGTGTGCTGCTGGTTAGTGTAGCTGACTTTAATGGACCGAAAATAGTCGTTTTAAGGCCGTGACCTTCCATCCTCTACATCCATTCTCTCTGCTGGGCCCCTGTAGGTTTGCATGCCAATATGGCGAGGAGGAGGAAGGCCAACTAATGACTATACAACAAAGTGGGGTTATGTGTGTTGGTCAGCTGACGCCGGTTGCCATGGAACAGTGACATCAAGCATGGCACTTCTCCCTAGAGTACAATGAATTATTCAAACAAGTAGACGCAAGCGCCACAGGTGAGTGCAGCGAGACCGCTGCAATACAGGGGGAGAAACCATGTCTTCCTCGCTGGATCACGGTTCGATAAGGACTGCGGCGGTGGAGCAGGTGGTGGCGCCGATTGCAGGTCATTTATGCCACTTGGTTCTGCTGTGCGAGAACGCAGAGGAACCTGAGCAGTTCGCCCGGCTGGAGCGGGCGGCGCAGGCCGTGGCTAAAGCCACTCGGAACATGGCGGCAGTGGCCTCCAGGTACGTACTTGTGGGGTTTGCCACTGCTGCGATACAAAACGTGCTCGTTGACTTGATTTCACAGAATGACGCGCAAAATACATGATCAGACAAAACACCAGAACCGTATTCACTTCCAGGCAAGTGAGCGAGACGGAGGACGAGGTTGTGCTGGTGGACATGTCCTCCCTGTTAGAGGCGGTGACCGTGTCTGGACAACACGTGCTGCTGGCGGCCCAGAAACTGAGCATCCAGCCCGGTCTGACTGAGCACAGAGAGGAACTCCTCGCTGCTACACAAGGCGCCCTGCTGGGGGTGATCAAGGTACAGTATGACTGTATTGTACTTTACCCTCCATGTCATACAGTATACAGAGTCTGGAGAGTCAAAGACATGCAAATACATGTGTGTAGTGTGGTGCATGGTGTGATGTACTATGTATATGATGCATGCAATGTAAAGCCCTTTGAGACATGCTTGTATAAAAGGGCTATATAAATAAAGATTGATTGATTGATACAGTATAACATATTATACCTGTAACCGCTGACGCATTCCAATAGGTGAATCTTCCACAGCTGTAACAACAGTTTTTTTGCTTAGAGAGGATTGATTTCCTTCAATGTGAAAACTGTTTAATGAGTTCACATGTGTTTTCCCTGTGGTCTCGGATCCCGTAAGTATTTGTGAAGATGAATATTTCTCCCCGATGCTGGCGACTGCAGAACTCTGATCTGTAATGTCATGACAATATACCGCCTGGAGTTGCTCCATTGACAACGAATGAGACTCTGTGGACATGTCGAATATTTGTCTGAACTTTTGAATGCAAAATATCTGTGATTCATGATGATGGGGGGGGATTACATCAGTTATCATTGATGAACTAGAAATAGGACCCAGAAAATACTTCTTAAATCTTTTACGACTTAACATCTAGGGAGCTTTGCATTGGTGTAACATCACAGATAAGGGGATTGTGACAATCTCTTGCTTCTGGTTATGGAAAACATTCACTAAATCTGCCAAAACTGCCTTAAGGCACAGGCCTATCATATTTGAATAGTGTAATTTAGTGCAATTCCCGTTTAACGTTCAAATCCTTCTGCAGGCAATATCTATTCCATTCATTACATTACAGCATTCAGCAGACGCTTTTGTCCAAAGCGACTTACTTTGAGAGCAGACAGACGCATGGAGGCTTTCTTTCCCATCGCTGTCCAAGCTTTGGGTAGAGACTGCAGAAGGAAACCATGTGACCTCAGTGTAAACCCCAAACTATAATAATAATATATATTTGTATAATATTAAGCACTTATATTGCAATATAAACAATATAACTAGTAATATAAATTGTTAAATATATATAACCACTACATACATGTGTTTTAATTCATAGATATCCATTTACTGTGCATACAAGCCAAGTTTTGCATCTGGTTTTGAAATTGGTTCGGTGACTATGCAATATTCAACATGCAACAATATAATACAAATGTCCAGCAACAGTAGCATGGTGATCTTCTCTGTCTCGTTGCCCCATAGGTCCTATTGGTGGATGACGATGCTACTGTTCGGAGAATATTAGCCGCCGCCGAGCGGGTTTTGGAGTGCCTCTCCGAGCTGGGTTCCTCCGTGGACATCCTGTCCCTGCTCAGGTCCTTCCAGGTGTTTTCTGAGGCGCTGCTTCTCCTCAACAACCTGACAGTGGCGAGAGCACATTCGTTACAAGATCCCAGACAAACAAAACGTCTACTTGACTCCCTGGAGACCCTGAGGAAGTGCATCTCCATGCTGCACACGTCTATGTGCACAACCATCAAGCACCCTGCTAGCGAGCAGGCCCAGGAGGCCAAGAGGTACATCCTGGACACGGTGGAGAGCACAGTGAATGACATCGTTACCACCCTCAAGAGCGAATGCCACAGAGGATCCCTGGGTCCTTGTGGGTATTACACTGGGAGGCGGGATAGTCTATTGCAGCTACTTGCTAGTCCTTCCACCTCCTCCATCAGAGGCAGTGGCTTTGACAGCATGGTGAAAGATCTTGTGTTCCACTGTATGCTAGTGGCAAACTCGTCTCGCAGAGAGTGTCAGCGAGGAGTGGTGAGCCACTGTCGACACGTCCTACAGTTCTGGTCGGACATGACGAGGATTTTAAAGTTCTCCGATGACCCTGATAGTCCCCGGCCGTATCTAGAGGACATCTGTGCTTCACTAGTGCAGCAAATACAAATGCTTGACCGAGCCTTGATGACCACTGTTCTCTATCAAGTCCTCGACACATTTCTTACAGCGTCGTCGGCGTTCGAGGAACTGGTGAGTGTGACAAGACGGGTCCTAGATGTGGAATCCTCCGCGAGAATCGATCTGGACCTTGTTCAGCCACTGCTCGAGGATTTCATATCTTGCACCGATAGAATTATCCGAGTTGCACATTTTATCTCAGCTGTGGCTGTTAATGCAAAGAGTCTGGAGAGTGTGGAAACCTCGCGAACGTGCCTCGCGAGACTGCGGGCCGGGATCGCACTTCTGTCCCTGGAACTGGGTGATAATTCATTGCAAACTGTTCAGAAACTCCATGAGGTCTGTCAGCGATGGGAGGAGGAGACCGGTCAGCTACAGGACGCTATAAGTGATGTCATGGACGTTAGGGAGTTCACCAGTATTGCTATTCATGAGATGGCCAACGACCGCTATGGATGTGACGCAGCATACAGAGAGCAGAGCAATGAACTGTTCAGCGAGCATGGGAACGACCTTATTTGTCACATGAGACTGGCGATTCACTCAGTGAGGAGGCACTTGGACAGGAGTGATGACCCCATCTACAGGAATGGCCTCCTGGTCCTGTTGAAACAGGTTCAGTCGTCCCAGACACAAGTGGCCGGGTCAGTCGGGGACATGCTGTTTGGTTCCAGTCTAAATGTGGAGGTATATTCGACCTTTTCTGACAATGTTTCCATGGCGATCCAACACTTCAAAGTGCTTCGAGAGGGACTGGATGGCCAACAGCATCCGCACCTCCTCAGCCCGCTGCGAGGGGATGCTCGTCAGCCCGTGGCCTCACGTTCACCTTTACCCGCCAACGACACTGATGAACTGAACCTGGATCATAAAGTTAGAGGCATTGATTCTCCTGGTCTGGAGGTTATGGAAAGGTATTTACAAACAGAACGTGAGGAGCAGCACTCAGACAGAGAAACTATAGAAGCAGAGCTGGCTCACGAATATGACTTTGATGATTTAAAGACACCAGCCGTCTCAGAGGAGCCCAAACCGATCCACGAGCCTCTTGACTTTGACCTTTCACCCCTCTTATATAAAGTAGTGACTGTGACCAGAGGGAAAGATGTGACAGTCCTCAACATAGCATGTACCGGTGTTCTTGAGCTATCAAACTGTTACGCTCAAGCTGCGAAGGAAGCCTTGGCTATTGTTGATGCTAGTGATTGTCAGACACTGGATAACCTCAGGGCGGAACTGGTGTCACTGACTCCACTGCTTGTCCAGACCGCTCAAGAGACTGCTATGGGCTCAGGGACGAGCACACAGAACATCTACAGGCACAGCGCACTGTTTTCTGACCTAATCGACAACATCCGGAAAGTCCTACTGCCGGTGGCAGGAACCTGGTACCGCGCCGTTCACACAATGCTCCAAGGCAATCCGCCAAATATGGCAGCCACTGTTGCACAGCAACTCGGCGAAGTAATGACTTTGTGTGCCGATGTGGTCCAGCTCTTGACATCGTCTGATTTAACCACGCAAAGTGACGATCAAGAAAGTTTTTCTGTTTTACACAACAAGTTGAACAAAGCCCAGAACAATACAAGGCACCTGGCGGAGGTCTCCAACACACTGGAAGGTCAGGCAGATCAACTAGAGGGTCCGTGTATTCTGTGGGCCCTGTCGATTCAGATTTTGTTAAATTCTCTGGATAGGATTTTGGGCACATCACCTGCAGTGAGCCTGTTGAGCCCTCAAAAACGGCTATCGGCGTTGTCTGAAAACTCACTGCGAATCCAAGAGGCAGCGAGGCTAACAAGTCTAACTTGTAAAAGTGCGTACAAGGTCAAACAATTAACCGGATTCCAGGCTGAATTAAAAACACTCACCGAGGCCTACCTTCAGGTTGCCGTGGATCTTGGCATAATGCCAAGCGTTCTGCAACTTGCAAAGTCGGAATTCTTTCAAAGGAATCTTTTGATCAAAATAAGAGCGCTATCTGGTCATTTAAGCAAAGCGAATAAGGACTATGGTACTGCGATTGGACATATTGTCAGAATTGCCTATTTGGCAACTGAACGCTCCCGGGAGGACCGGACCGAAGATGCAGAGCAAACGTTTGAAAGCGCAGCACAATTACTTTTCGAAAATGTGAAAACCGCTGCCAAAAGCGTTGAAGACTGCTTAAACTACATCCGGGACCCGCGCGCCCGTTCGAACCTGAGGTCTATCAACGACCACCTGTCCTTTCAGATCTCGGATATAGTAAGCAGAGCTAGGCTTGTGGTAGAGAGTCACTGCGTTTGTGACACCCTCAGTCTGGATGTTCAGATGCAGGGCTGGTCAGCCAAAGCCCACTATGTGGTACAAGAGATCATCAAGTTAGATGGCATTCGCCGGGAAGCTAAGGATCGCATCAAGGCCGGTCTACAGGGCAGAACACCTGACCATATTAAAGAGCTGGTGACTACAAGCCCCGCTAAACCGAAGGAAGTGGGGTTTTCCCCCGACACAACATTGATACCACGGCAGAAAAGCCATGCAGAACTCGTAGATGCTGCAGAGACCAATGTGCATATGTCAGCAGTGGCCAAATATGGACCTGCCCTGGAACAACATGTAGGTACCTCGTGGTTAACGCAGCTTTACGGTTCAATGAAGTGCACTGAACTGCATTACTTTCAATTCACAATACATCCTTTCCGCATCTTTCTCTGTAGGGCGGTGTCACGTCTGCCGCATGCAAAGAAGCCTCTTCCCTCACCTGCACCTCCCTGTTTCTAAAGCAAGAAACCGACAGCTGGGATCCCAAGGACAACCGGATTGTCCAGGTGACCAGGAAAATGGCTGACAAGATATACTACATGACTCAGTACTTGAGGAAGAAAGGCCCGATACCGGTGAGGCCGTGTCCTGTGCGCCTTCCCAAAGGATCAACGCTGCATTTGTTTTGCAGCCATTTTAAGTCGCCTCTAAACACGGATCACTTCTGTTTTTCAGAATAAAGAGGAATTTGTCAACACAGCCAAAGATGTGATATCGAACTGCCAGTCAGTAACCCAGTTCATCAGAGTCATTGCCAACCATTGCCTGGATAAACAGTGTACAGTGGAACTCTCCCTCATAGTTGAGCAGATTCTCACTGTCACCAACCAGCTCACCATCATCTCCAGGTCAGAATATAGACATTGACCACATGACAATAATATGCTTAAATTAGTACAAACGGCACAGACGGGTTTAAAAAAAGAAAACCACTTCTCTTTACTGTGTATTCAGTGTCAATGCCGTGACCCCTGGGTGCAAATCATCTGATGAGATCCTAGTGAAGAATGCACAGAATCTCCTCCAAACTGTTCTGCGTGGAGTCCATGCTGCAGAGACCGCATGCATTACGGTAAATCAACACTTAACAAATCTGTAATACTGTCAGATCTAACCCATCTACTGTGTGCGCATCTTACGGGCATTCGGTTATTGAATGTTCTGTGGAGTGTCTGTCATTATAAGTGTATAATGATTGTCCTATGCCAGGGTTTGAGGCAGCCTGAGCCAAATTCAGATGGTGCAGAGGCTGCAGCCCTGTGTTTCCAGTGGAAGAGGAACCTCCAGATCCATCGAGCCCAGCAGAACTCCAACCAAGAGACTGACGACCTGGGTCTGAGAAAGACCTCATCCCACCCTGTAGCTCCCAGCCTCGCCCCACCAATCCACAAGTGATCTCTTTCCCTATTATCCATGTCTCAAGAAACACGTAGCCTAATTTTCTGTGTTTTTTCATGTGACATAATAGTATTGATGTGGTACTTCATTGACCCTCGTGAGGACATTGTTTTAATTTGGTCCCCCACCACAGGAAAATATGAGCACAGGGTCAGCAACTCAACAGCAGCCCTGGAGCTGACAGGGACTCAATGTCTTGCTCAAGGACACGTCAACAGGGTTGACATGTAAAATGTTGTATTGGAGTTAATTAATTTCTTCTTCTTTGACTTCAAAGTAAAATGGTTGATATTTCATCTTTTTATTTAAGATGTGATGGGCATATTAGTGTTCTTAAAATGTTCTTATACAGTATTTGACAACCATAACACCATACTGACAGACAAAAGAAAGCAATAATCCATTACAACGTTCAAAAACACTGCATACGTGATACAAAATAAGCATTTAAAATGTGACTTATGAGCACAATAAAAAAAAGTATAGTCTCTCTTAAACAAGGGTAGCACCACACATAGACGCAGAAATGGCCAAATGAAGCAAACTGCCAAAGCGATATTAATCTTTGTAGACCTAGAACATTTACCCTTTGTAGCACACACTAACCCATATGAGTTCATCAACAGTCAACATGGCCCAGATATGACCTTTCTCCATGTAAGACACTGGACTTTTTAAAAAAACGTTATTTGCTTGTTTGTAATGATCAAGTTGGAAAACAAGTAAAAGCTAGCTTAATGTGAGTTACATGCTTACCAGCAGTGCGTCTTGGCAAATGTAAATATAACGATGACAAATTAAATCGAATCACCAATAATAACTAATTACCACAACATAGCAACTAACGTTACTGCTAACATAGTTAGCAAGGCCTACTACAGTAGCTTTACATCCTCAAACAATTAAGCCCACTTAGGACAAAGAAGTCCAACAAACGATGTACAAAACCTAAAGCAAACAAGTATTTGTTGTAAAAATGACACAGCATACCTTCTCGGGTAAGCAGGGAACTCCACAAGCAATTTGAATTGAAATGCGAAATAGAAAAAGCTATCTTCCACTGCTACAGGCATTTCAGACGAGGACCTAATGAAAACACAACAGTCTCTTGGTGATTCTCTATTGATTCTCTGGGCAGTTCATGTTAGAGGTTGACGAATCACAAAGGGGGGGTAGAAAATGTAAACGTTCAAAACTTCCTTTAACCCATTGTGAAATCCCTTTATCACAAAAGTGAGCAAACGCAAAAGACATATAGTATAAAAAGTGTCTTCAAATAAATATTCAAATACAAAATCCTTACGTGACTTCTTCCATTACTAAGCAGTATCTTTCTGCATGTCAAATGAACAAATGATCTATTCTACAGGGTTTAATGTCTGGAATTCACCCAGAGATTAGTACACAACATCCGGGTCTGTCCATACTGAAAACTCTACAAGTTCATTTGATCATTCAAATGTTCGGATTCTTTAGTACATACCATTTATTTATGGAAATTAAATGACAACAAAGGCCTTAGCACACTTTTAAAACACGTATTTCCATATTAATATTAAAAAGCGAACATTTTCCAGAGGGTAGTATAGGATGATTTTTGAACTCAAGTTTTGGAAACTGTTGGAGGCTTTTGTGTAATTTTCTGTTAAATATGTTTCCTGCATTATTGTTTGACACCAAAAAAATGTATAATTGTACTTAATGGCCGTTTGACTGGAAATCGAATGGTCTCTAACTTTCGCACAGTACTGTATGTAAAGCTAAATAAAGATTCATAGACATGTCTTATTAATATACAAATCATACACAACTTTTCTATATTTCCACACTGGACTGTTTACTGACAGAAAGGGGAGGCAGTGGGATCAAAAGTCTTGAACACATCCTTCAATGTCCTGTCATCTGCCTCCTCCTCAGGTTCCTCTTGTTTTGGTTCCTCCTCCATGGCTTCCTCCTGCTCTTTCTTTTCCTCTTCCTCTTCCTGTAGCCCCGCAGAGCCCTGTCCTCCTAGTTTGGCCTGCCTAGGGTCAGTGTATTGGGGTCGGATGAGCCCGGCCAGTGCCTGGATGGGAAGGTTATGTACTGTAGGGGGTTTGACTGGTGAAGCAGGAGGCACTGTGGGTGTACTGGTGAGTGGAGGTTCATGGGGGGAGCCATCTGAGGCATTGTCTGCACTTTTAGCCTCTTCTAATGAGCCTCTTCGCCGAGTTGGCGAGAGCGATGATGGTGGAGAATTCTCTTTTTTAGCAGGGTGTTTCAGAATCCCCGTCTTTTTAGGATGCTCTGTCTGGTCCTTCTGAGCCTGCTCAGTCTGATTACGGGGATCGTACAGACTAATGCCCCCCAATATTGTAGTGGGACTCTCCAGTCCTCCGCCAGAGGAAGCCAGGCGAGGGGCATATGGAGGCAGCCCCTCAGGTTCACTCTTGGTTCGAGCAGTATGAGGGGAGGAGCCAGCACTGGCTCTCTGTAGCCTGGGGTCAACAACTCCTCCCCCAGAGGAGGCCTCCTTCTGCGTCTGCAGCTTGGAGTCCAGACTTCCCGTGCGCTTGATTCTGGGGTCCAGAGCCTTATGCTGGCGTGGATCTAGAGGTCTCTCTGTGGAGGATCGAGACTCAAGAGTCCTGGTGGGAATTCGACCCGCACCTTCCTTCAGACGGACAGCTGCCAGTCTGGGGTCAATTGGTGGAGGGGTGGTGATGGGGGGATGCTCAGTCAGACTTGTGCGGTTCATCTGAGCATCAGCAATTAGGGGTGGGAGGGGCAAGTTAATGGAGTGTTCCTGTTTGGGCACCAAGGAGGGGATGAGGTCCTCGGGGGCCCATACCACTGTTTGCGCAAAGGCTGGCCGTTGGAGTAGAACGTCCACCCGGATGTGGCTGAACTGCTTTAGCTGGCAACGGGGGTCCCGCAGCACCACCCCGGGACTGGCCTCTAGAGGGATGAGGGCAGCTCTGTCCCTTGGCTCCCTCTCTCCTTCCTCATCCTCCTCTCTGGTACGGGACTTATGAGAAACTGGGTGGTTTTGCTGGCGATAGGCGCTTGGTTCGACAGGTCTCACCTTCCTGGGGTCCCTCGCAAGCCGTGGGTCCACAGCTCCATCTGACTCTTTTTTCATATCCGGGGGTCGCTGGCGTGTGTCGGTCTTCACGCGCGGGTCACTGGGGGGGCCCCTCTCCTTCAGTAGCCGAGGGTCACCCACTGCTGGAGCTGCAGGGGCAGGCTGTGGGGGCTTGCGCTGGGACTGCTGTCCCTGGTGCATCTCATTCTGCTTCTTTAGAGACTCAAGGATAGATGAAACACAGTTCCCATCCTCCTCATCGCTTGAGTACCAGTTTGTAGTTTCATCTGTAAAAAAGGTTCATCATATGTAAATGTACTATCGGAGCACTTTTGCGAGGCATTATCTGCGTGTCAATGCCTTGTCACACCTGGACACTCACCTCTGTTTGCATTGTGATCATCCTGGCCCTCCATTCTCTGCGGCTCATTCCCCTGCGGTTGTGGCTTTTGTGGCTGCTGCTGGCTCAGGTGTAGAAAGAGGGCTTTCTGTACTGCTGGTGGTAAAGACTGACCCTGCGACTCAGCACCCATCTGCTGCTGGAGGTTCTGTGTGATGGCCATACTGGGGTCTACTACATTGAGGAGAGGTAAGAAAACTAATGACACATTAATCTATAGCAATTGTAATAAACAAAAGGAATCTAGGAAACTTAATTAACCATAGTAATGTAGTTCTAACCTCCTTGACCCATGGCCTGGTTTCTGAAGAAATTGCTGAGGAATTCTACTGGGTTCTGACCTAAAGATGGAAATGGGAAGAGGCTCTGTAGCATCTGCAGATCTGGCATAGGTGGGAATGGGGGCCTCTGCATATTCATCTGAGGGTTGATATTGGGTCGGTTACCATGGAAGGGTGGGGGTTGTCCAGGGGGGATTGGGGGCTGCATTGGAAATCCATGTGGCGGGTGCTGTCCTGGTGGGCTCTGTGGCATGGCTGGTCCTGTAGGGTGACCCATAGGACCAGGTGACCCAGGGGGAGGAACAGGAGGAGCACCGGGGCCTGTTGGCATCATAGCTCCACTCTGCATGTCCTCTGAGCCTTCACTAAATTGGTTGGGGCCTTCTCCTTGACTCTGGGCTCCAGCAGATACGTTGGATCCACTGAAAAATACAGTATCCAATCAGATAATGTAGAGTTGAGGCTAAGCTCCAAGCATTCATTATGAGTTTGATTACAATTTGATCACTTCAAATCCTTTCAGTTACCTCAGAACAATTTTTTGCACCAGATCTACAGTAGGCTGAACCTTGATTTCAAACAGAGAGGGGATCTTCTTCCCTGAGCCGTCTGGAGGGCTGCTGTGACCAGGGGTAGGCAGCAACCCCACCCCAGGAGGAGGCTTTGGAAGCGGAGCGATGCCCTGCTTCCTCAGGTCCTCCAGCTCCAGCTCGTCCTCGTGGGCATTCTCCTCCTCAGTGTTAATTATCTGTCAAAGTGTAAGAAAGTAGAACATAACAACTATTGATCTTAGAGCCAAGGATTTCTTGACATAGGTGTCAAAAATCCTAATCCAATACCATGGAACATTTTGTCTCACCTTATTGAGCAACTCTTTGGTCACATCAGTCAAAGCCTCATGGGAGAATTTGCAATTGTCCCCCTGATAACATTTGGCTCCTGTATGAAAGAACTTGCATGGATATTCATGTGCAATCACAGGTTAAGGAACAGAATGAACTAATAGGCGTAATGAGATCAAAGTGGCATTCAGCCATTCCAATTAATCATGACTGAATTATATGATGCAATTAGACAACTCACAAACACGTGCTTGTCATTAATGAAGGATATTGTGCATGTAAATGCAATGATCTCCTTTACTGCAGTATCCTTGGAGGTAGAATTTACAAAGTTCCTTTTTCTTATCTGGTATGACAAGCTCATGTTCAAACTTGCACTGTTCCCCCTGAATAGAGACAAAATTAAGTCAATGAGTCATCTTTCAGTGAAGAAATGAATTATTGTTGGTATTATTTTAGAATGAATAGGCTTATGTTATTATACCAAGCTTCAACTGCATTAATGCTATTGTACCTTGATGCATCGACCCTCGAGGAAATATTTGCAGATGTATCTACCATTGTGTTCAACCGTGTGTTGATTGATAAACTCCTTGCTCATGATTGGGCGTTTCTTCTGAAAACCACAAGAATTCCTTCCTTCCTATGGACACCAAAGAAAAAACGAGTTTTGGTCTCATGTCTTTTTTCCTTGCTGATGCATTGATACACAGTAGTCTGAAACTTAACAGCACAATCAAAAGTCAACAGTGAGATTTCTTTGCCTTTTTTTCCTAATGTTATTGTTTCAACATGGATGCCAATAAATACCTATAATCAAAAGCTTCCAGTTTTTCTCTCCCCCCCCTCATTGTCATTTGTGATATGAAATCCATATTACAGTCAACTAAAAAGACACACTTTAGCTCACTGTCCCATTACTAACACTCTTGACTGTATATGGAGAGGCATGTATCCTTCTTACTGGCATTATGTCCTCCATGGTCTGGTCCCCTCCTCGACCTCGTCCACGTCCGCCCCAGCTCTTGCCCTTTAGCTTCTTGTTCTTGTTGAGCATCCCACGACCTCTGCCTGATCCACCACCTCTGCCCCGCCCTCTCTGACCAACTGAACAAAAACGTTTCGGTGGAGGTGATCAATTTCAGTGTAGGTTTAGTCTTTGCAATACAGAACATTTTGTTTATCAAATGTATTAAGGCTTTGGTTATGGCACTTCGTATCACACAACACACAAAACTTGATCATTGAAATCAATGAATGATGACTGGAATTATGTGAAACAAAAAATAACAGTTTTAAAATGCATTCATACACTGTTGATGTTTCTGTAGCCCCCTCATATTGGCTCTCTTCATCTGGTCCTTTGCATGGCGTCCCCTTCCCTGACTCAGGCAGGTTGAATCTTTGGACTGCTGATACTCTGACATCCCATCTGTGTAGTCATCCTCCTCTCCTTCATAGTCATACTTGTCATCACTGTACTCGCTGTACTTGTCAAAGTCACCACTCTTGGGCTGCGGGGACTTCTGCAAATTGCCGTGGCCCCCCTTTGAATCCCGTACATGCTGGAAAGTCAACAGTCAGTCCAAAGATAAAGTAATGTCGCACAATAATGCCTCATTTAGGTCTGTGAGTATTAAGATCCAACAAATCAGTGGTGAGGAACTCACCTGAGAAGACTGGCCATCGGACTCTCGGCTGGATCCTTGGCTCTTCCTGTTTTTGGGCCTTTCTGGACGGTCATAGTCAGAGTCATAGCTGTCAGAGCTGGAACTGCTGGAGGGGGAGTGGTGCTAAGAGGACAGGGAACAGAGGCAAAATATGAGGGCTGTACAAATGCTTCATCAAAACATTCAAGTGAAATTAGTTCACACGTATACCTTCATTACAGTCACAGTGATATTCATTCTGAATAAGTTGAATAATGGAACCAGGCTTACCTTCTGTCTGTCACGTCTCCTCCTTTTGGACCGCCTCTTCTCTCTTGTCTTCTTGTATCTTTTTCTGGAATGCCTGTGAGTCTTGTCCTCTTTCTCTTTGCCTTTATCCTTTTCCTTCTCTTTGTCTTCACTCACCTCCTTTGCTTCTTTGTGTTCCTCTTCAATTCCAATCCCTTCGTCGTCTATTTCTCCATCTTCCAATTCGCCATCCTCCCTTTAAAAAGATATAAACGGTGAGCATCAATCTAGAGGAAGATATATTTTGTCTGCTTCAGTTGCAATTAAAATGGTTTCTCACTACATAAAACAGCTGGTGGTCAAAACTAATACTATCTGCTGTCACACTTTGATAAGAACCAACGTATCAAATTATACTAAAATGAAGTATCACAATTTTCTTCTCTGCATTTGGGACAAAATACAGAAAATCATGCCAACCAGTTTCCTAAACATCCACAGCCTTTCCTGTGCTAGAAACACTGTGAATTATTCAAGGATGTTTTTATTTCCTGTGAACCAAAGTGTAGTTATTTTATGGAAATCAAATTAGACTCACTCTCAAGTTGACTTAAATCTATGACAATTTATTGGAAAAGAAAAAATATTTCCAGGGTATTGAGTTACTTTACATAATGATGGATTGGAGTCAGAGGGGCCTTAAATGTGATTTATACAAATATATGTTGCCAAGTCAAAGGTCTTAATAGGCTCTATAATGTGCCAAAGGACTATGATTACTATCAGGACTATTATGAGCAAAGTAACTGAATTTCAACGAGAAGAGCATATTTTGGCTCTCCTTAAAGTTAGTGAAACCTACTTACAGCCATCTGGCTCAAAGGCCCAAGCACTACAGTTCCTGTAGGACCTGGCCCAAGAAATTATAACAAAAAATGAGAAAAAGTGTTTGATTTGGTGACCAGGCAATCTTTGTTGGAGTGTCCAGTACTGGAGGCTAGGGTACCGTGCAATTATTGGTAATAGACACAAACATCTGTTATTGAGATAATTAGGGGATCATTATATTCTGGGACACAGTAATCATAATTTTGGAATAACTGGGGCTTTCTTTGAAATAGTTTACTGTAGCTGTCATAACCGTTCTATGCCACAATGTCTGCCGAGAAGGAGTTCTTGTTGAAATATGACTGAGCGGGTGGAAGCAGGTGAGTACTTTAAAAACATGCTGCTTTTGTAAACTGTTGTGTTTAAAATAGGGATGGGTGTGGTATATTCATGAAATAATTTAGTAGGTTGGTAAAGTGGTGATCATAACAGCAACACGTTAAAGGCAGTTGATCCAGGTTTTGCATGATTAAAATCATGCCTAGAATGGGTGATTCAAATATCTAAACTTAGATTCACCATAAATCATAGCAGATGGCCAATTCAGAACAGCCGTAAGACAAATTATTTCATGC
The DNA here is from genome assembly GCA_900312575.1 of Acanthochaenus luetkenii. NCBI lineage: Eukaryota > Metazoa > Chordata > Actinopteri > Beryciformes > Stephanoberycidae > Acanthochaenus > Acanthochaenus luetkenii. The sequence goes on along the minus strand of OMOT01027338.1, from coordinate 1,262 downwards.
AAAAATATACCCTTGAACTTATTTTCCAAAGAAACAATAGTCCATGTGAAATCACTTCCTGTCAAAGTATGACCCTTTCACTGTTTGGTATTCTCTTTATAAAAAGCTGACGGCGGCTTTAAAAAATATGGGGCAGGTAGCAAAGTGAAATAGAAACACCATGCAATGGGAAGGTATGTCCTCCCACAGATCCACAGATACTGGCTATCCCTTCTTCTGACACCACCGCAATACTCAGTGCAGATCAAACTGAGGCCCTCCTCATCCAGAGCTACCATGCTACCTAAACTGCACTATTAGTTCAGTTAAGCAGCAGACTTATCGAGATTAAACACATTGAAGGTTTGCCAACTCAAATATGTTACATTTACGTTAAGAAACTCTGACCTCTGCGTACATTACTGGCCATATATATTTTAGCATGAAGTCGTTAACCATGGGTCACATTGAAGCTTAATGACACACAGGCAAATCCCCTAGGAAAAAGAACTACAGTAATCCTATACTAATTTTTAGAAGGATGCTTGCTATACAAATATCCCAGCAAAACTATAAGTCACTATTGGACTATTATAGGAATTTGCCAGTAATACTATAGGAGACAAACAAAAATAGCATGAAGTACGATACGTTCACAATAAACTCACTATGGAGTACCACTGTCACACACTATAAGTCCCTATAGGAATACTGAAGTGACTTTTCGTTAGGGGTATGCTGAAGGATTTTTAACACATATCAGTGGCCTATCCCTGTACGAGGTAGATGGTGTTAGGAATGACCAGAATGTGGAAGGTGTACACCAGGGATAGGCAACCGTGTGCTACGGAGGGCCGAGAACAGGCATGTTTTCGTTCCAACCGGACACTACGCCAGGGGATTTCACCTCCAACCAGAGAGGAGGAACCAATCAGCGAGCTCCCCTGGTGTAGTCTTCGGTTGGAACTTGCAGACCCTCGGGTCCTCCACGGCACACGGCTTGAGACCCCCTGTGTAAACTACTCCCAAGGGCACAGGCATGGCCAAAAAAAACCCAGCAGCACATTATCACACCCCTGAGCAGTACTGCGAGGTGCCCGACAGGGGGAGTAAAGAGCACGGATGGGCGTGGCATACTACACTAGTCATTTTGCATAGCCCCCCTTCAGATGGCAACAAAGACGCCATGAACTGATCCCAGTATCACAACAACACACACCGTGAGCTCTCCCACGTCGCATGGGGGAAACGACCATGAATGACTCTTATCAAACACGGTGATG